>JARKHS020001647.1:0-94979 GCA_030143305.2 Amblyomma americanum
GCTATGATGATTCAGACTATGTCCACAACCCTAAAATAGCATGGCAGGATTCCGTAGTCATAAGGGCTACAATGCTTCCCATAGCTCCAAAGTATCTTGGGCACTTGAATTCGTGAGGTATGACATGAGTGTGATGTGGTGTAAGATGACTTTGGAGGAAAACACGGGCAGCATGATGTTTCTGCCTTTCATTTGAACAAGGCAGCGGACATATTTCTTTTATAGGCGGTGTATGCTGAACGAGAAAAAAATCAGGAGTTTGTAACAATGATTGAAAAAATATGGTGATATAAATGGAGAAAAGTTGGCCGATAAATTGAAGTCGAGGAGTGCTATGGTGCGTCCAAGCTCCGTCCAAGCGGTATATGATGAAGCACTGCTCGTCAGGAGATCTGAATTGAGGTTTCCGATTCTCGGCGGCTTCCGTGCAGGGAAAGCCCGCCGCAGGCGATGACAATCGGCTGAAGTTTTCCGGGATTGGCTTACTGAACATCCGTAGCGGAGATATGCGTCGAAATAGAGGCCACGTTCAAGTAACGGCTTCAGTGAGGGCCATCCCAAAGCAGATGCTCCTAAGAAGAGCCTCCGCTGCGAGGGCTGCCGCAAAAGGATTGAGAGCGCGTCTACAGCAGTCGTCAAAAGTGTACAGACCAAGGGGTTTGTTTCTAAGCTGTTAACCAGTGCTCCCTAGAACATATACAACGCGAAAGCTTGCGAGGATTGAGGAATAGTGTCTATTTATTGCTCGAGCATTTATGATCAATTGGCATGTACAACTAGACATGCTGCAGGCCTCACAAGCAAACCGTTTGGGCTGTATATTTTTGCCACGGGGTGTATATTTTCTGCAGTGCTCTTTTGTTGGTAGGTAGGTAGATAAGATAACTTTGTTTAGCTCTAGCGCAAGAGCATTTATGCTTGTGAGATGAGTCCATCTCCGCAACGGGTCGGTGAAATAACGGCGGAATCATCTAGATTTAGGTGATGAGGGAATAAAACGTTGGAGGTTTTTTGGATTATCCCAGAATCTGCGTGGTTTTGGAACCTCGGCAGCTTACTTGGATGCTGTCGGACTAGAATTTGCTGGGTGTGTGCCACAAGGCGATGGATATTTTTAATTAATCGGCTACGAATCACAAATCGCTGCTGGCCTTTTACTTTAAGGGAGTCAGTAAGCATGCCAATACGGCCAGTATGGAGTATGAAAATGGGCACAAGACAGAAAAGCTCCTCTATGGATAGTAATATCTCTGCACGGGAGGTTCCAAGATTGAAACCCGTACGGCTTAATAAGGGCAAGCTTTCAAGTGTAGCCCACTACAGAGTGTTGATATCCTGGTCTGGACCATTGCATCTACGTAGATCACAATGCAGCCACTCGGCAGGCAGGCGTCTTGCAGCGTGAGTCGTTCGCGAAACGACAAAACTGCAAGACGATATTCGTCGACGTATATCTGCTCGTCACTTATTGCTGAGCTGCACAAAATGAAAGGAGGAATTACAAGTGGTTGCGGCAGTTGAATGGAGTGAGATAAAGCATAAGCTCTGGCAGAACTCGCAGGTTACTAAAGCCTCGCCTTAAGCCTAAGAGCATCGCGTCTGTACTGCAACAGGGCATATATTGTACTTAGCTGTTCATGCTCTTGAGAAGCCACGATCAGGAAGAGGCGGGGAAGAGAAGTGATGACCCTCATTGCTTTTCGATAGGAGACCGAATGCGATTTCAGTGTGCCCTTGCAAATTGCTACAATAGGGCTTCGCAAACGAGCCGCGATTGCGCTCCTAACCACCAATTGCTGTACAACATGTGAGTGGGTGCCGCACGTTTTAGAAGCAATGCGTCAACTTACACCCAAAATCTAAGTCCACAGCCCGCGAAATTCGAGCAGTCCCTGTTCCAGACTCATGGGCCGTCAAGCCCAGAATTTTTTCTCCGGAAGTTTTTTGAGGACAGCTGGTGGTTCCTGATATCTGGGGACTAATGAGTATCGCAGCGAGTGAACGGTGCCCCGAGCGGTTGGTGACTGGCATGAAGCTAAATCTGCTCACGTACATTTTCTCTGTTTGCTGGAGTCGGTAAGTGAGACCGAAGAAACATAGGTCGGCATAACATCTAAGGCTGGTTGTGGGGCAGTGGGCTTAATCAGCAGGTCCCAGTCAGTGCTGCACATCGTGATGTCATCATTCTAAAGTAAGAACCTAATTTTAGGGACCTCACGTATGCCCGATGCAAGGGCACGATAGCAGTGTTTATTTAATAAAGTTCATGAAAACGCCGATTCCTTAGGTTTTCCACGAAGTTAGAAAAATGATTGGAAAGCATCACCACTGAGGTGTATCTTAATATGTCTGCTTTTAAGGAAGAAAATATTTTGCAAAAGATGCAAACGGATACCCAGTGACTCCAGATGGAAGCATGATGCATGTTATCATTGTCATCTGGGCGCCCATGGCGGGAAAGTACCTACACTTAGGCGTCGACCTGATTATAAAGCATATGGCTTCTACAGATACCGAACCATCGACAGCCAGTCCAGGCGGGGCGCTAGAATCCGTCGTGCTCAAGGTAATTGTTAGTAACGTGGCTGATATATTTTATGCCAGCTTGCGTATAATTCACGTTAGGTATATTTATTATTTAGTTATTTCTCTCTGACTATAAATGGCTTAACGGCATAAAACGAGATGTCAGTAGTGAACGTTATAAAACGTTACAAAAAGGCGTGAAGTGATGAAGAGTCACATATTCTTCAGGCAAAAACGTTTTTCGTTAGCCACAAGTACATACTGGAGTCATTGTTTGAAAACAGGCCTGCCCTCTTGAAGAACACAAGCGCGCTCCAGCGAAGTTTCTTGGCATGTCCACAGTAGGTGATGGACAGTGGTATCGGAAGCGAGTGCTTCGCAGTGAAGGCATTTTTCCGGCGCATGAATCTTCTCACTTTGCCACTTGTCGCGAGCTGCAGGCGTAATAAAATTCCGACACGCGGCCGCCTCAAGGAGACCTCCTTCATCCGTGGTAGGTTGGGGAAAGGGGATAGGTACACGATGGAATATGAGTATGTGTACGCTGCCTGAGGTAGGCTGAAGATCTTAAATGCGTCAGAATTGGATCTAGTGGCAAAGGAGCAGAGGGAGTTTGTGGGAAGTCCGTTAAGCAGATATCATGCCAGGTGCAACGTTATGGACATCTGTGTGAGTTTGAGCCCAGTGGATGAGTGTAGACACCGAGTAGGAATGACTAACAGCATGTATGGCCTGGGAAACACGAAAGGTACCACGGAATATTTTTAGATGCTTCAGAGCTTCTTGTGAATGTGTAAATAGATGCACCTGGTTATAGGGAGACTCGTCAAGTAAAGCTGCAATGACATTTAAAATCGCTTGCAGTTCCAAGGGAAGAGATGATGAAGTGTCAGTACAGTAGGTTTGGGGGCTGTAGAGTGGAGGGTATGTCGAGCTTATAAAAGCACTTGATCCCCCTTTTGGCGTTATGGCGACATGTTTGCAAAGGATACAGCCATCAGGTTTCGTAGAAAAAGCTGGTGGTAACGGCGGAGAGGAGAACCCTTACTTCTTATGAGGAGCAGGCTCGTTTGATGTTATGTGACAGTAGAGTCATGGGGGTGGTTGAGGCTCGCACTTCGGAAGAAGGGAAACTTTTCGTACTCTATTAGTTTCCCGCTGGTTAATTAAAGCGGCCGGTGTGTTGACCTGCGATACTCCTGCAGTTGCTCGGGGTAGGCAAGTAATAACTCGCATGGCTTCGTGGTTGAGTGCTTGAGGTGTGGGCCATTGTCGTTGCGTATGTTGTTGAAACTGAACCTGGAATAGGCCTGGTTGAGCCTGGTTGGTTGTCAGCTATGCGTAAGAGTGCTATAAACACACTTGGCCTCATCCGCAAAATAGTCAATCGCTCTGGAGCTGCTTTAGAAAAATAGATTGGAGACTACCAAGATCTGTCGGCAGCTACTAGTGATTTAGCACGGCAATAAAAATTGTAGATTTCTAAATGCTTCGTGCGACGCCACATAGTCATACTTCGATGCTTGTGTCGAAGGGTTGAGGAAGAGATGCGCCATTCAGGCTTTTTTAAACCGTAAACGGAATGGAATCCGCACAGTTCGCAGCCTCTAAACTGGCACCTTTCATTTTTGCAACTCAGGCGGCGAGAAATGCATTGCGACTCCTTCGGCGTCGATTCCAGATGGCTGCATATCGACAGGAGCTCGAATTCCTTGCAAGTGAGGACCTGTGGCTGTTGGAGACAGTTCGTCATGCTTTGGGAAGACACTTCGAGCTGCTTCTCAGGAGAAACCCTTCGAGGATAAGTTAGCTGCAAAACATGCTATTGGCGCTGGATCTGGACGACGGCCATAATGCTTCATAGCAAGGAATGTTCTCCCGAAAGCAGAATTCGGAAATTTTGTAGCGACCTGCTCACGCTACGGATGTCAGCGTCGTCGTGTTGGATCGCGTTCATATCAGCGGGCCTTATTAGTGAGGTATTTCAGTTTTTTGCGAGCGTCTGCAAAATCAGGCTCTGGAGATGCAGCTGAGCTTGAGGCGAGCAACAAAAGAGATAAACAAACCGACATCTTCATTCTTCTTTCAAAACATACCCCACATAGCACGAGGGCTCTACGGCAGGGGGCTACAGAGATCAAAAAGACATCTTCATTCACACAGCACACTCTGCTGACCAGAAAGCCGATTCCATTCGCTGATGTAACAAACAGCGGCTGCTGTCGCATATTAGTTCTGGCTTGGTATTCTCAATGCTTGAAACAATGACGAATGCGACCAGAGACATAATGTGGCCTCTGTCAGTATATTTACTTTCGAATCCCGTTTTTTTTTTCGTGGCGTATTTGATACCGAAATTGAAGGAGTAATTTCCTTCTTCTAACGCAAAAAATATCCCATCCTAAATTTTTTTCATGTTGGTGCCGCTCAATTCGAGAGTAGCGACACCAGACAAACCTTGTTGCTCTGTTTGAATTTTTTAACTTTTATTGATCAGTGTTGCTTGCGGGGGGGGGGGGGGGGGTCCTATAAAGCACAAGCGAAATTCGAGCCGAGGTGAAATGTATATTAAACATACTGTTGATTTAAAACAATTTGGCGCGTGTCTATGATTTCTCTGTACAAGCTTTAATGTCTCGGCAGGCTTTGAAAACACGGCATCAATATGCTCAGTCCATTAAGAGTCCACTGCGAATATCGCACGTAACTATTTATGATCTGCTTTTTGAGTTACTGTGCTGCTGTTGCTGATATACACTCATGTTACCTTAATTTTAAGTGCAAGTACAACGTAAATTAGGTGGCGTAATTGCATTCCAGTTGGAGAGACATTATAAGGAATAAAAGCAGCAAGAAGAGACGGCACACAGGCAGGCGACAACACGGGACGGCACTTACAACTGAACATTTATTGAAGGAACACCTTCGCTTATATGATTTAAACGCGCGCATACTCAGCAAACAATTGCATTGTGAGGGTCAAGTTATGAGAACACAATTAGAATGCAAACATGGCCACATTCAGCACGTAGAAGGCAAGGAAAAAACACTTGAAAGATTACGATAATAAATATTTTGCAGAAAAGAGAAACGGCAGCTTATAGTGATGCTTTCTTGCCCTTAGACTCACGTCTATCAAAGCTGGTCAAACGGGATTTGGCATCATCATGTTATAAATCCGTGTTTTTTAATCATACCTTCAGAAAAGATACTTAAGCTTTATTCTTCAAGCTGAGCCACTCGAAAAAGCGGGCTTTCCGAGGTCACTTTTGCAATACGTTGTCCAGTCATTCTTCAATATTCCTACAAGAACGGAGAAAAAAAAAGACCACCTATTCCACGAGCTGGCTAACGAGCAACGAAATGCGGATTAACCTGCATAAGGTTTCGCAAACTCTTAAGATATCACGCAGGTATGGCGTAGTCGTGGCCATGTCTGCGCCCTGTAGGCTTTCTTCTCTAAACTGTACAATTTTGCGGAGAAGCAGAACTGAAAGCCTGTGATTGGAGACCTGAAACATTCGAGAAAGTGTGTTTCATGCAAAACTGTCATTTCGATCTGCTGCGATGGATTCTATATTTTCCCAATTTGTAGAAGCTGAAACCTCCGCTTGCAAGAGCGTGCGCGTTCCTCGAGTAGGCCCGGAATGCCATGATTCCCGTTCACTGTCGCAGTTGCAGTGACTACTATTCAAATTTCAATCAGACAGAGGTTTTAGGACAAACAAACGAGAAGTTCGAAAAAAAACGTACTCGAGGCTGTTGCAATCTTGAGGTCAAAGCCGTATGAATCCGTCAGCATGCTTTCGATGTCCATTGTCCAAAAAAACTTTTGCTTTTGTCTTTGTGATTCTAAGCTGCCTTTTCTATTTTTTGCGCCTGTATTTTGTCATAATTTGGCCGGGCCTTCGACTGCAGATTGGTGTTATACTTGCCGTACAATTTTTCTTCGCGGCGATCAAAACCAATGAACCGTTGGGTCGGCATTAAGGGAGAGCTATTTCTTTAAGCGATCGCTTCTACAGCCGGTAGAAAGACGCGATGCCGCTCGCTGCAAACTCTTGCAAGGTGGAGTGCCATATGCAACAGCTCCGTCACACGAGGGAGGTGCTTCACGATTATTGCCGCTGTATTGCATGCGTATATATATAATTAGACGAACAGGGCGAAACTTTAGACCGTGCAAATCTCAGGACACAGGCGTGTTAACTAAAATGGTACAAAAAGGAATAGCCCTCGAAAGCAACAGCTCCAAGTTCTCAATATATACATGCACCCTAACTTCAGCCAATAAAAAAGTTAATCAATGAACTTTAGTTAATTACTGAATTTACGCGGAATATTATTATCCCAGTCTGTGTCCGCCTGGCCGCATTACCAACGTGCAAAAGCGGCATTAGCGTACGGCGCTTCACATTTAAAAAAAATATCAGTAAAATATAATTTTGAACACACTGTATATCGTTTTCGATCCAGGCAAGCATTGTACGGTTGATATTTAGAGAGGAGCAAGTTTCCATAAAATCAAAGGGTGTGAATGAGTATCAGACGCCTTAGAAAGTCCGGCAAAATGCAATCAATTTGTTCGCCGTTGTTTAGCTTACATAGAAAGCCTTGACAAAATTCAACGTAGAGAGAGAGAGAAAGACGGAAAGACAGACAGGTTAACTAGGCAGCGCCCGGTATGCTACCCTACACGTGTGAAGGGGAACGGAGGGAGAGATAGAAAAGGGAGAGAACAAAGGGATATGATTACTTTTCCACGTGTCCGTTGGCCGTTACTTGCAGGGTACACAGGGCACACACTGATTGTTCACAATCTTGCACTCAGTCCTGAGTCCTTCAAGAACTTTAAAAGTGCCTTCAAAGCTTTCCTCTGCGATGAAGGCTTACTACAAGGACGCAGAATCTTGGCTTCAGTAAGGGGCCGAGGATCTAAACGGCGGAGTGTTGCAGCCAGGAGTGCACGTTCAAGCTAAAACCGAGGGCAGTTACAAAGAAGGTGTTCTATAGTTTCATCGCACCCACACATCTCACACGCAGGAGAGTCTGCCATTGCGATTAAGTGGGAGTAGGCATTTGTGAACGCCACTCCCAGCCACAGGCGACACAACAGCGTAGCATCGCAGCGGGAGAGGCCGGACGGAGGACTGAGTCGGAGTAAGGGGTCTAGGCGGTGTAGACGGCATGTGGAGTTGCTAGTAGAGGACCATGACGCTAAAAGCTCTCTTCGGCCAAGCATTCGCAGATGTCTTGCTGTGATGGCTCTTGTAAACGGTATCAGGTCAATGTTGGCATTGTCGAGAGCCGCTCGAGCTGCAGCGTCAGCTGCGTCGTTTCCAACAATGCCAGAGTGTCCCGGTATCCACTGGAAGACGATGTCATGACCCTTTTCCTGCGCCTGGTGTTGGAGATGTCTTAACTGAGCTACGAGTTGATCGTGATCGCCATGGCGTAAAGCAGAATTATGACACTGTAAGGCTGCTTTTGAGTCGCAGAACACAGCCCATTTCTGGGGTGTTTGTGCACCGATGTATTGCACAGCCGCACGAAGAGCGGCCAATTCTGACCCGGTGGAGGTTGTCCGATGCGAAGTTTGCTGAATAATACTGGTCTGTATCGCAGCACGGCGTAGGTTTAACTTGCACCTAAGACCGAACCATCTGTATAGACATGAGTGCGGTCACCATATGCGGCGTGGAGTAGGCAGAGTGTCAGCTGTTTAATAGCCGGCGTCGATAATTTCGATTTTTTCGTTATGCCCGGAATTGTAAGGCGCACGCATGGCTCCCACAGACACAACAGTGCAGAGAAAGGCCGTGCTGCCGGGGTGAACTGCGATGGAATGGACGACTGGTGGACTGCTATAACCTTTGAAAGGGCTGCATGTGGTCTTTGATTCGCCATTGACACCTGGTGGTGCTGTGGAATCCTTGTTATATGCCGTATGTGGATCCGCAGGTTTTCTAGGGTTATATACGTCGAGAGTGGGTAGTCCTGGGCGATTGCAATGGTAGCAACTGTTGATGCGCTGCGAAGGAGACTCAGGCATGTGCGAAGTGCCTGACCTTGTATAGCTTGCAGGGCACGCAAATTCGTCTTTCATGTGCTTGAAAGCACTTGGGAACTGTACCGAAAAAATCCCAAAAAGTGCTCTGTAGAGTTGCAGCATTGTTAGAATCGACAATCCTTATGATTTTCCGCCAAGAAATCTTAGAAGATCTGTGATAGAAATTAGTTTTTTCTTTACAATGCTGCAGTGCGGACTCCATGATAAATTTCGATCTATAACAATTCCTAAAAAACGACCAGATGCACAATAGGCAATGACATGGCCGTCAATAGTTAGCGGATAACGAGTCATACTTTTGCGCGTGAATGCCACTATAGCGCACTTCTCGGCTGACACGCTCAGACCTTGCTCTCGGAGATAAGAGTAAGTTATGGTTGCTGCCCTCTGAAGTCTTGCTCGCACCTGGAGACGCGTCTAAGAGGAGGCCCAGATGCAGATGTCATTGACATACATAGAGATATGGACGGTATTAGGTAGGCACTCCTGGAGTCTTATAAGTGTTAGATTAAACAAAGTAGGACTGAGCACTCCGCCCTGGGGCACACCCCGATATGTGTAATGCACAGGTGTGGAGCTATCTTCACATATAATAAAAAATGTTATTTTGGTCAGATAGCTTTGCATCCACCTATAAATCCGTCCACCGATTCCAACAGCCTCTAGCGCATCAAAGATGGCCTCATGTGTCACCTTATCGCATGCACCTTTGATGTCAAGAAAAAGTGCCGCGCTCATGCGCTTCTGGGGTTTCTGTTGCTGTACTGTGGACACGAGGTCAATGACGTTGTGTAGAGAGGAGCGACCCCGTCGGAAACCCGCCATGGCATTAGGATACACGTTATTGTGCTCAAGGTACCACTCAAGACGCGCCAGAAGCATCCTTTTCATGACTTCTCCCACACAACTGGCCAAAGCTATTGGCCTGTATGATGACAGGTCGAGCGGGGATTTCTCTGGTTTTAGTGATTTTATCATGTGACTGGACTTCCACTGGGGAGCGACAACTCCGTCTTGCCACGAGTGGTTGTAAAGGCTGAGTAGCTCTCTACATGCGTCGTGGCCAAGGTGGCACAGCGCAGCATATGTAATTCCATCTGGACCAGGTGCAGATGAACGCTTACATTCTGCAAGGGCAGCATCAAGTTCCTCACAAGTAAAGACAACATCCATCGATGAATCTCGTGATGCATGAGGAACACGCAGGGAACCCGAGGTAGTCACTGCACCCACGCTCGTCCTGCAGAAGTCAGTTGCAACTTCAATCTGATGACGGTTTTGATGTAGAGCCAAGGCATATAAAGGCTGTCTTTGCTTTGGAAGCGTTCGAAGCCCCCGCACTGTCCGCAAAATGAGGAACAAGGGCTTTCGAGGATCCAGAGATTGACAGGAGGACTTCCGGCGCTGTTCCGCCAACGTGTCGATTCGTCGCTTGATTTTCCTCTGCACACGACGCGCCTCTCTGCGGTCCCTCACGCATTTGGTCCGTCCGTAACGTCTTTCTGCACGCCGACGAATAGCACGTAGGCGGTCTAATTCGACATCAAATTCGGGGCGCATTCTAGTTGACTGACGTGAGGAAGCCTCTAGCAGCCTTCCTTGCTGTTGCTATATTCTCCTCCAAACTGGAAGTAAGGGCTTCTTTACACGCCTCTTCCATCCGAGTTTTATATGCCGTCCAATCGATGCGCGCGTGTTTAGCTGTTCCGGACGCCCCAAGACCTGGAATCTCGAGGTAGGTGGGTATGTGGTCACTCCCGTGGGTCTCCACATCCCAAAACCACTGGACACGCCGGCGCAGAGACCGCGAAACTAGCGTCAGGTCTTGGAAACTGCTGTATGAACTGCCTCGCAGGTATGTAGGGCTGCCGTCATTCATTACGGAAAGTTCATTTTCTGAAGCAAATAAGGCCAGATTCTGTCCTCTGGCGTTGACCATAGGACTTCCCCAAAGTTGGTGGTAGGCGTTGAAATCTCCGCTAACAACCCAAAGAGCCCGGGTTGCCTCCATAATTGTCTTCAACCTCTCGCAGTCCAATTGAGAGGAGGGGGAGACATACGCCGCAATCAGTGTGAATTCGGTGGATCACTTTTTGGCCATTAAACACACGTACTGATTGTCATTGTGGGGTTGAACTGGGCAGCAAACGTACGTAATGTCGGTGCGGATGTAGACCAGAACTTTGCTGCGTTCCCCGCATGTCGGAGCAAAGAAGGGCTTGTACCCAGAAAGCCTGATTGCTTGTGATAAGTTATGTTCACAGATGACTAATATCGGGAAGTGGTTGTGGAAAACATATTGCCGAAAACTTGCGATTCGTGACTTTAGGCCTCTTGCGTTCCACTGGAAGACCGCAGCGCCCCTGACTTCCTCACAAAACGTGGGAAGCAGGCCTGCCATTATGTTTTAAAGATTTTGTAGTGCTGGAACCAGAGAGTACAGCACCAATAAGACGATTCGGGCGGTTGACGATTGCAGGGCCTGTATCAGAGGGCGAATGGCGTTGACCACCGTCCTGAGGAACACGACGGCTTGGCGATCGTGCTCTGGGAGCCCTTCTCTAACGACAGGTGAGCTCGGCGATGGGAGCGTGCGCTGGGGAGGCTCAGCAGGACGTAACGGTAGAAGCGCTGGCCAAGCATCCGCACACGAAGAGGTCTGATTATCCTTGGCGATATTTCGTGGACTGGACGCACTTGTACGTGGTGGCACGGGAGGGGGTTGAGAAGGAGGTGCCGTGGGCGCGTCGATGTGGTTGCGTTTTGCAATACACTTTCTTGAGTTCTTCTTGAGGCGAGAACGCCTGCTACGAGAACAGTCGCGGAAGCTGCACGGTGCGTAGGATTGTCCCGAACTATTTGCTTTAGAACGGCAGGCTCGTTTTTTAAGCGCGGACAATTATTAGATGAGGCGTCATGAGGCCCATTGCAGTTGGCACACTTAAGCACTTGTGCATTACATCACTCAGCGCTGTGAGCTCCGGCACAACGAGAGCACACTCTCGTGTTCTCGCAGACCCCGCTCACATGACCGAGTTTCAAACATTTGTGGCACTGCAGGGGTTTCGGAATCAATGGCCGCACGGCATGACGGAAATGGCCCACCTTCACGTGTGATGGAAGGCTGTCGCCTTGGAACAAAATCTTCACACAACGAAAATTGCCCAGAGGTGATACCCGTAGAATTACGGTGGCATCATTTGCCGGCTTCACGAGTATGGGCAAATCATCTCGCGTGATAGCCCCGTCGACACCATAAATTGCGCCGGAAGAGGACTCGTTCCCGCCGAGGGGGATAACAGTACGTACTGATAATCCGCCGAGCTGAGTTATGGCCCGCAGTGGATCCAACGCAGCCGCATGGTGGACATCAACGGCTACAATGCTCTTCCGCGCATTCACTCAAACGCCTTTGATTTCGTTAGGCATGAGGGCCTCGAGTTCTACAGAGACGTCTTGCCTGTTAAGCCGCCTCATGTTGTCGGTTGGCTGCACAGGAAGGATGAGGATGGTGTGTGCCGGTGTGTTGCCACTGGTTTTTACAGTGGACTCACTGAAAGACGATCCGGCTCTTAGCAGTCTTCTCTTGGTCCTCCGGCTGAGGTAAGTCTAAAAGCTGTCCTCACTGCTGGCCTCGCTGAGGTAATCGATGGTGTCATCGCTGTCGATGTCGCTCGGACGGCTGCACCGCTTCCTTGACGAGCTCGAGGAGGAAGCCGCCAGGCCATTCGGATACCCCGGAGCGTTCAGGTCCATCGCTGTATGACGGGGGACGGCGTCCCCGCAGTATACACGCAAAAACACAGAAAAAAGCTGGAGACTGACTGAAAGCGTTCCGCAAGAATGCACTTCGTCGTCTTCCATAAATTCTTACAAAACCCATGTGGTTCTGACGCCTGCAAGTTGTTTATCAATAAAGTTTTTGATATCTCTTTATATAAAAAGTGTTCTATTATTCTGCACATAACGAACGTAAGTTAAGTGGTTCTGTAATTATGTACTTCATTTTTACCCATATTTATGAATCGGAAAACCTGCAGAATTTTCCAGTCTTCAGGAAGGGCACGGAAAGATGAAGACTGTGCTTAGTTTATAAGCAAACAAAAAGAAACGGTTTGAAAACAGTGTTTTAAAATTGAGGAAAAAAGGCCATCTGGTTCATTTGCCTTATTATCGTTATTGTGTTCAGTGCTGCTCTGATTTAATTGACATTTACCTGTACTGATTTCTTAGCCGGAACAGAAATCATTGAGATAAGGAACTACGCCTGTGTTTTCGTATAGATACTTGCCGGAAGTGGTTTTTTATACAAGTAGCCGTGTGACTGTGACCTAATAATGCCTCATTGTTAAACAATTTCGGGAATACCAGTATTATCTGCTATGTGGCCTTTTTGTATTTGCAGAATGCCTCCCCATTATTTTTCATTTCTCTTCTCAATTTTTCACAATAGCGCCCCTTTTTGTCCTTTGTATTCTGTTCGCGTTCGGAGGTCACATCACGAAAATTTCCACCAGATCGTGCCTCACCTTGCACGTAGCAACGTGAGCGACGTGCACACCGTAAACTAGTGCGCTGAACGCGAGACAAAGCCTTGATTACACTGGGCACTTATAGGATAGCGGCTCGAGCTCGGCAAGGAGGACCAAGTGGTTCAAATGGGCGTGATGACCGTTGAAGATCGGAATCCACGAAGGCTTGGGTTAGCCGCATTTACTCTCTTATCTCTTATCTCTTACTCTCTTATGAAAAGCTTCTTTCTGAAATGGACCTTGAGCTACCCAGCGAGGCCATAGCACGCGCGCATCGGCTGGGTAAATTTTCGAATGACAAATGCCGTCCTGTCATATTCAAGTTTACGAATTTTAATATCCGAGGAGCCGTGTTTAGTGACCGAAGCAAAATGAAAAATGCTGGGCTAAAGGTTACGGAAGATTTCTGCTTGTCAACTCGCAACGCACGTAAAAAACTTTTTGACTTTAGACAAGCAAGTGGAGAGAAGTACGCTATTCGTCAGAACAAATTGTTCATAAAGAATAAGTGTTACATCTACATTTCGCCATCAGATAGCATCTGTGAATATCATATCAATAACCAAGCATCCCCACGCAGCCCTGATAGTAGTGCCTTGCCTGCCGATTTTTCTACCGCGTAGCTACCTGCTCGTGGTCATGAGCTACCAAATGACATATGTGTTTTGTTCTCTAATATTCGTAGTGTTGTTAACATGCGTGATGATCTGTGTACTATAATCGACACGTGCGATGCAGACATTCTGGTCCTCACCGAAACCTGGCTGAATTCAAAGATTTCTAATGATGAAATACTAAACTGCGAAAAGGATTTCATTACTTATCGATGTGACCGTGGAGACAGAATAGGAGGCGGTGTTCTGATAGCGGTCGCTGATCATCTGCATTCTTCACACGTGTCACTTGTTTCTTCACTAGAAATTGTATGCGCCTCTATACGCATTAATCATCGAGACGTAATCTTCTGCATATGCTATCGCCCTCCAAATGCTCCATCGTCTTTCTGTAGTGAACTTCATGATGTGCTCAATCGCATTTTAGTTAGGTTTCCTTCTTCGCCAATCTTTTTACTTGGCGATGTCAACATGCCAAAAATAATTTGGTCAGGCGCGTTCCTTTCCACTCTGGATTCGTCACCTGACACGATTGGCTTCATAAATCTGTGCACTGACTTCAATTTTTCTGAGCTCATTACCAAGCCAACCCGTATCACCACTACTAGCGCTAACATTCTTGATCTTGTTCTAACTACGCTTCCTGAGCTAGTTCATTCATTGGCATTTCTACCAGGCCTCAGTGACCACTCCTTCATCCAGTTTGACCTTAAAGATACTAGCACACGTGTGCCACCCAATCCCAAATATATCAGAGTTTATTCAAAGGCAAATTTTCGTCGATTAACGCTGAACTCGAAATCTTCTTAGGAGAGTGCATGCCAAACTTTTATAACCGTAGTGTGGAAACGAACTGGCGCCTTTTTAAAGAAAAAGTTCATTTTTTCGTCCAAAAACACATACCTTTACGCGTCATATCAGGTAAGCAACGTTCCCCATGGTTCACTGCCGCATTAAAATGCCTTTTAATTAAAAAAAAACGAGTTTATCGTAGAGCGAAAACCACCGGTCGCCCTGATCACTGGGATGTGTATCGTGCCATAACATCTGAGTATCGAAAAGCCTTATGAAACGCCAAGCAGAATTATGTTAGAATTTATGTTAGTTAGAATTTATGTTGTCGGGAATCGACAACATAAATTCTAAATTTTTAAAGAATACAAGCAAGTGTTTATTTTTCCATTTCCTTGTGTGCACTGTTTTCGCAATCTTTGAATTCAGGAAAGCTACCCGGGGACTAGAAGGTGGGTAAGGTGGTACCAATATTCAAGTGTGGTGATGCTCATTGTGCTCTTAATTACAGACCCATATCATTAACGAGTGTCCCGTGTAAACTGTTTGAACATGTCATTTATTCTAATCTGGTTAAATTTCTAGAAAATCATTCGTTTTTTTTCCCTCATCAGCATGGCTTTCGTCAATCATTTTCTTGTGAAACGCAACTCATTTCCTTCACCCATGATTTATTTGATGCATTAGACAAGGGATTTTTCATTGACTGTGTATTTTTAGGTTTTCAGAAAGCATTCGATCTTGTTAATCACCAACTACTTTGTTTTAAGCACGGCAAACTAAACATCGACCCAAACATTCTTTCATGGATCGAGAGTTTCTTGCGTAACAGAACTCAATTCGTCACTGCAAATAACGCTGATTCCTCACCATGCTCTGTTACCTCCGGCGTGCCTCAAGGTTCCGTGCTCGGGCCGCTATTGTTTCTAATATACATTAACGATCTACCAATTTCTATTAACTCCACAATTAGGCTTTTCGCAGATGATTGCGTTATTTATCGAGTAATCAAATCCGCTTCAGACTCATCCTTACTTCAAAGTGACCTAAATAAGGTATCTAGTTGGTGTAATATTTGGCTCATGAGACTGAATACTTACAAGTGTAAGGTCATGCGTATTTCACACCGGTCTGCTAATGAAAATCTTATTCCCTACAATATTTCAGGTTCTCTCCTTGAGCAAGTTACCACATATAAATATTTAGGGGTTCACATAACTGCTAACCTTTCATGGCCGGCACATGTTGATTATATTGTTAACAATGCTAACCGCATGCTTGGCTACTTGAGTCGTAATTTTTCCATGGCTCCATCTTCTTTAAAACAGCTACTCTATAAAACCTTAGTTAGATCAAAATTAGAATATGCGTGCTCTGTGTGGGACCCGGGACTTGGAACTCTTACTAATCAGTTAGAGTCAGTACAGAATCGTAGCGCCCGATTTATTTTGTCTAATTTTTCCCGCACTGCTAGTGTAACTACAATGAAAAATACTTTCAACCTTCCTAGCCTTTCCCTTCGTAGAAAACTCGCGCGAATACTAACTTTTCATAAGATTTACTACCACAGTCATCAGCTAAAACGGGATCTTCTATTTGAACCATCGTTCATATCACCTCGCACGGATCATCGCCACAAGGTACGCATTCCATACTGCCGAAGCAATGCATATTTTAACTCGTTTATACCCAAGACGGCGAGCGATTGGAACCACCTGCCCACCTTGGTTGCCGACATTTCTGACACCTGTTTATTCAAAAATGCCGCGGAAAATTATGTGTTTGACTAGGATGTTTTCTTACGTAATCTGATTTGTATTTTGTTCAAGCTTACGTTTTTTCATTCCTTGCTGTATTAAATTACATTTTCCATTTACTTTTTGTATTCATTTTGCTGCATTGTTTTTACTTTTTTATCCACTCCCTTCTGTAACGCCCCACTGGGGCGCTGAAGGTATTGTAATAAATAAATAAATAAAAAGACATATTTTCTTTGCACAATCCGCGCTGAAAATTTATTTTCCCGGCATTTTTCTAGCCTTGGATAGCCATACCTACTACAGATAAGACGGATGTCATGCATTCATTTGTCAACATCGAATGCTTTTTGTGGCCAAAAATGAGACGGTTCATGCCTGCAGGAACTTTTAATTTTCCTTAATAATAATTTGGTCCACAACCCTATATACACGTGGAATAGTGGGTGTTTCATGCAAATATTCTTCTTTTTTGTGGAACGTGGTAGAAACATATTTTCGTTGCGACAGTAGTGCTGTAGTTACAAGAGGGACGTAATTACTGTGTTAGCAGCGTAATTACGCAATTACGCTGCTAAACGCGATGGGGCACCCGTGTAATGAAAATCTTGCAGCAGCATCCATTGCAAGGTATCCTGCGCTACATTTCAAGCATGTCTTTCCCATGTTACCCATGAAGATGAATAAACCAAGCCTCCTATCACTTTCTGCAAGCAGGGTCCTAGCGATAGTTACCTGAGAGCGGCCAGGACCGCAGATATTCTACAAGGCCTACGTGAACACAATACGTATGAAGGCTTCACTCTGCCGCACCCGGTACCCATTCCTGAGAAAACTAATCTGCTTTCCTCAATATTCTGGTCATTGGCGAGCGGGCGTCGGTGGTATAGTCTTTCTTCTTATAGTCTATAACTCTCCCAATGTGTGTTACCAAATGGCCATCCATCATGACCACGAATCCTTTGACAAAATTTTCCTGCTCGGACTGCACAGCCTGTGGAAATCGCGCATGTTGGACCAGAATGCTGAGCCTGCCGTCTCCCCCAGGACACATTTCGGCCAGATGGTGCTCCAGCTTAAAAACACTTACGAAGACAGTGACTATCAACTGGACCGCCTCCTGTTATTGATGTCTTTTCTTGCCACCGTTTTAGTTGTGTTAAGGCGTGTGCGTTAGTTGTGTGGTGTTATGTTTTTATTTAACTTGATCGGCTACTGGCTGATTACTTTATAAGTAATGCATATTACTCTTTCCTCCAAGTAAAGGCGGGTAATAAATACCATGCTGAAAAAGAAAAGCGTCGGTGGTATAGCGGTTAACATAGCTGCCTTCCAAGCATTTGGCCCGGGTTTGACTCCTAGAAGACGGAAGCTTTCTTTTAAATCCGTAATATTAAATGTATGCGTGCCGTAGAAAAATTACACCTCATGAGCCACATCTCTTTGAATTCAAAAATACCAGCTCCGGCCTAACAGAGCTTCCGCCCTAACCGCTCGACCTCGTTCCTACGTGGCACTCGCGGTAATACAGGACGTACTACGTCCCCCGCTATGAACAACGCCTGCGCTGGCGAACACTCTCATGGTTCGATTACACTACACATATATACGCCCGAAAGAAGAACAATCGACAGCCGTCGCCGTAGCTCAGAGCATCGGACGAGAAATTCAGAGGTCGTTGGTTCGGATCCCACCGACGGCAGGTGGTTCTTTTTCTTCTTATTTTATTTGTAAACAACATAGATTAAAAATAGTAAAGTAAAATAAAAGATATCCGCCATGCTCCTGAGTTTCGGTGACTGTTGGCTTCCGTTATGTATGTTGTAACGAGAACCTTTTTCTTTTCCCTTGTCTGCACCTGAGGTATGACGTAATTGTTCCCCTAAAGTGAAATTAACTTCTACGGTTAGATTTTTTTCAGTTAGCTATATAAGACAGCTAGCCTTCGTTAATACCGTTTTCTCTGATTCCTTGCAGAAGCAAGAATAATGTTTATGCGAAAGAATTTTGCAAAGTGCATATGATATATAACACTTAATTTCATTCACTCAATCGTTAGCAAACCAAGTAATTGTTCGCTTTAATATATATACCTAAATAAATATGCTTAACGCTGTAAAGACATTGTTAATTCGCTTTTTTTTGGAAACTTCCTCTAACCTAGCTATGCGCGCTCTTAATGCTTATATTAGACGATCATCAGACTATGGACAACTTGTTGGCTGTCACAATGTCTTAAATAACAAACTTGAAGAGTATGGCAAGATTAGCAAGCTTAATGTATGCGAAAGAGACAGCGACGGGATGAGACGTTGCGGCGACGAACACAGTCGTTCGCTCCGTCGTTTAGCGGGCAACCCGCAAGCTAGCGAAGGTGCCAGGCGACGTGCACAACGGTCTCCGTGCTTGCAGACTCCATCTTAGTAAACATGACCGCAACCTGTTCTCTCTCTTAAAGTTTCGCGCATGTGTGTCATAGCCAGAGCAAACATTTTCGCTACGGCGGTGGTGTAGCGGCAGCGCTGATGACCAAGCCTGCGGGCTTCTGCATAAGAAGACATATCACGGACTCACAGGTGAGGTGTGCTTCCGTGCACTGCCTGCTCACACCGTCATAGAATAAACACCCCTTTGAACTGCCACCCCTGTCTGCTTGTAGGTGAGCATGTGAGAATATGCGGCACAAGGGATTCTGCACGTAAATACTGCTCGAGCGCAGCGACACGGTGGATCCTGCTCCTGTACCCCCGGCTCGAAACGCATATCTCCCTGCAGTACACTGGCTCGTAGCCCGCTCCAAAAATATTAACCCTGCCTAACCGACAAGCAGATTGTTCTCATTATGTAATGTTGTCATTGTGCCTTTTAGCTGCAGAAAAGTAAATACTCGCTCTACGACGGCGCCTTTTGTCGCTTGCTGCCGTAGACCCACGTTCGCGTACACGGAGCTCAACCTTAACTTCTCCCACACTAACATTTCTGAAAAAACTATTTACTTCACCCATAGCTGCTGCCCGGTGTGCTGTGCAGGTACAAATTTCAAAATCAAAACCACAGATACAGGCGACCCCCCTAAGATTGATTCTGAGCCATTTGCTCTTGCAAATTGCTATGACTACCCTTTCTGACTGAATTTTATTCAGTTCATTTAATAAAGACCATGTACACTGTTATACTACTCTGCATATCTATATTTCTTGTATTTTTTTATTATTGTATTACATACTAGATTTTTCATCAACTAGGTAGTCACTTTTTTTTTTCATTAACATCACATTTAAAATTCCTGTATATTTCATTTCAGTTGGTAATGTTGTGTAAGCACCAATTTTTGTTCTTGATTCTTTGTTTATAGTTTGGGGGATTCAACGTCCTAAAGCGAATCAGGCTATGACGGACACCGTAATGAAGGACTCCGGAAATTTCGACCACCTGGTTCTTTGCGTTTTAAGGTAATAAATATTCTGTCGGAGTTTGCATGGTCTTCTCATTTTCAAGCTCTCATCCGTATATCAGCGTCTGTTAACTTATGCAGGTGTATCAAATAATGACAAATTCGATTCCAGTAATGGGTGATCTCAGACACCTGACGTTCTTTCTCATTGAGTCCGCTGTCTGTGTCTGCTCTACACTCCGTGTCTCACCATATGAGCTCTTTAGCCCTCGTTTACTCTGTCAACTGGTTCTTTACGCCTCACGACACAACTCTTGGCGCACGGATTCTGTTGCTCTCCAACAGGAAGAGTTTTAGAAAGCTGATCCTAAAATAAGCGGGGACCTACTTGAGTCTATGTGAATCATGTGCATTTGTTTCTAATGCCTTCGCGAATAGCAGTGCGCCAACCGGCGTCAGTGGTATAGTGGTTAGCATAGCTGCCTTCCAAGCAGTTTACCCGGGTTTGATTCCAGGCCGACGCAAGCTGTTTTTTTTTTTAAAGTAGGTTGTGTCCGACACAGCAGTCAACTTTCCCTGAAAAGCGTACATTGTCCGTTACGAGCAGATGAAATACTGTCGACTTAGCAGCCGCGTCCTGCTTCGCGTGTGCAAGTGCACAGTGCCGCTTGAAATTCATGGATGAGTTCAAAATGCGGTACGGAAAGTAGCGCACGCAAAATCCTTCCTCACACGGGCGTCGGTGTTATAGTGGTTAACGTAGCTGCATTCCGAGCAATCGTCCCGGGTTCGATTTCTGACCGACACAGTCTATTGTTATTTTCTCGCCTTCCTGTCCCTTGTATACAGCCGTCAACTATTTTACGCTTGTAGTTTGTTCGTGACTTTAGATTCATTCTTTTCAGGAAGAATCATCGATACGCTGTGGGACATTTTGTGAACTGGCATTAAGGGCCCTAGAAGCAGGGATAGGTATTTAAAAGCTCGTCATCGTGCGTATCTTCACAGTTTGTTATTGCCGGAATACAAAAGCACTGCAACCACTTTTCTTGGGTAGCGTAAGTGTGCAAACATTCCTGAGTAAACTCGAAAAGATTAGAGCCATTAGTTATGGTAGTACATGATTCTTCCTTGTGGCCATTTCCGTGCACAAATAGTGATATGCTGTGCTTAAAATAGCCGAGAAATAGTTGCACCTTTCTGTGATCATGATACGCATGCTTTTTATTGCAGCAAGTGGATGGCCGCGTCCTTCGTGGCGGCGTCTCAGGCAGTTGTCGACATGGGCGTACCCTCTAAAAATGAGAATTCAAGCCTGGGTAAAAGAAACGGTGCGTAGATTTTTTTTGTGTTCCCTAGTACCTGTGGATTCCACAGCCGAGCAAAGTTAACCTGTCCCCTATTCGGCTTTGTGCATTTTGTCGTCAAGCTCCACTCGATTGCTAGTACGTTTGAAGATATTTAAAGGAATACAATTCTAATATAGGCTCAGATGCTTGCCGTATTTCGATACTACTAGGCGTTCAACGTCGTGCCCTTATTTTCGGGGCTACGATATTTCACCACGTGCATCTGATGGAGAGAGAAAAATAAAAAGGCAGCGCGAAGGCAGGGATGTTATTCAAAATGGTGTTTTCGTTGCCTATCGTGCACAGGAGAATGAGGTGTGTCATTCATAAAGTCAGTAACCTACTGAAAGTATTTTTTATTACTGATTTTAATGCAGCAAGTTAGTTTCCGGCTTTGCCCTAATGTACGGAAACCCCTAATGGCCGATAATTCGCACTGAGTTATCTGTCTATACGGTCAGTAATAACATTCAGGTGCGAAGCTGCAATCCCAACCATTCCTATAAAACTCGAAGAAGTAACATCTCCTGATACAGACCGATGCTAAATAGATTATATTACAGAACAACTTGTAAATACTATGGCGAATGCGGTGAAAGTATTACCTTAAGCGAACGGCGGTGGCCGGTCCTCATGATGTATGGATAAATCTCATAGCATGAATCACGATGGTTGCAAGTTGCTTTTGTTAATTGGTGTCACTGCTACATTACGACGAGTGGCCGGCGCCATTATCCGAAGGGTTTCATTTGAGCCGTACTTGTCGCTGTGTCCCTTTAGCCGTATCTATCAATAGCAGCCTTACCACGCAGTTCTCCAGAATCGATTCGGCGACCAGTCGAAACTGAATGAGAGAATTATTACAGGCGAATAACAGTGACATCAGTTGTGAATGAGAACAACGCTTTTTTTTTGTTCAAGCATTTTTCCTCTTTGAATGTAATCAATTTATTAAGTTTTTCGAACGACGAAGGAAGAAAAAAATATTAGGTCAATTCGTTCAGTACAGGAATTAACAGGTTCTTCTGATATCTCTGCTACTAGAGCTACGAACGCACGTTCTCCTACGGCACTGTGTCCGCCGGGAGGAAACTCTGTATTCCAGTAGTGAAACTCATTATAGCCGCTCGTGTTCTTTACGGAGAGTCTCTTCGGCTGAGCGCCATAATGAAAAAAAAGCACCGTAACTCGTTTTCCTCAAAATTACAAGCCGCCACCAGAATAGCTGAAGCACGACTGGCAATCCTAATTTACTACAGTTTGCTCATTGGCAGCATCTCCCGTAAGTGCTCAGCACCGACGTTGCAAATTTTTTGCGATTGTTAGCGCTTCTGACATTTTGCGACATATATAGATATTTTTTGAAAAAGCGTGAAGCATCGGTATGATAATATAATGATCATCTTGCAGTTCTTCTGCTTCTTGTCTTCGGCTTTCGGTCGATGCACCCCGTGTCACTTTTATCGCACGGTTACGTTGGTCGGTGCGGCAGATGGACAAGCGGAATTAAATCCAGTGAGCACAAAACTTATTCCATAAAGCAAAGTTATCTGCTGTGTAACTTGCGAAGAGAACTAGCGCTAATGCCTACCAACATGGCGTCATCCCGTGCGTCAGCGATTTTAAGCTCATGCCGCGTCACATCGACCGTTGCTAGACACTCTGACAGCTGGCTCAAGTTCCGTCCGAAGCGTACGAGGACTGGACAACTGGCACAGCCGGTTCCCACTCGCGGGGCCACTGACCTACTTCCCACTACGCAGTTGCCCCCGTATCCGCCAAGAGGAGCCGGGAATAGCAGGGGTGCAGTGGGCTTCGGTGGTATAGTGGTAAGCATAGCTGCCTTCCAAGCAGTTGACCCGGGTTCGATTCCCGGCCGACGCACTTTCTCTTTTTTTTTTCTTTTGTCATCTGTGGAAGCATATTTAAGCACTACTTATATAAACTGTAGTGTCGAGACTGTCTGAGTGAAAGTTTTCTGAGACTGAATATTTTTTCTCATTTAAGATTCTGAGATGGATGATGGGCTAATATATTTTCAAGCAATATCCAGCATCGGCTTAATAAATAAATGGGTTCATTCTTCCAAGGGCTTAGTCAGTCTCCTAGTGTAATGAGCTTTTATTGAGTGAAGCGCTGAAAAGAACACAGAGAAAATGTGGCACAACCTAAGACATTTTTAGGAGGAATTTATTAAACCGTCCGCACCTCATAAATATAATACAAGAGCATCCTACACATGATGAAGTATACGTTCACGACCAAGCTCAGGCATTGTGGTCGGGACAGGTGAGAGACCGGAATTCTGCACTCGCACATTCTGAGTATTTGAACTTGCAGACCCTCAATGCACGCTACTTGATAACTTTTGTCCAATTGCGGTATATTATGTGATTTGTGCATGTGATACTGTTATCTTTTAGCTCTTGTGTCATCGGATAAACAGCGCTAGAAGTGCTCGAACGTTTGCTTCTAAAACATTCGGCAGAGTCTGTCTATAAAACTCGCAGCACGCAGTCTTCAATAGAGTGATCAATATTTCGATAAGTGCGGTTAACGCTAAGCAAGGATTTGCCTAGACTTTCATTAACGTTTGTTCGCCGGTTTAAAAGGATTATCTCCCGTCGACTGTAAGGGTTCGAAGAGTTTGTGCGTTTTGTACGCAGAGAAACAAGTCATTCAATTCTACGATAACGCTGATTTATTGTGCTTACTCTAAAGGAAGGAAATGTCGCAACTAAACCCAGATTGAGGAGGTAAAAATGCTCTTAGTCCACGATCCAATCCTCATGTTCGGCAGAAAATCCAGGAAAAGGTTTAGCCGACGAGAAGTTGACTTTGACATTTAGAAATGAAGTGCAGTCTTAAGTCCGCGATACCATCGGTAGTAGTGATTAAGTGATATTCATAATTTCTTTTCGAAAAACATAATGCCAAATATAGATATTGTACGGTCAGTGACAGCTTGTTGAAAGCTATAGAAAAATTGAAGAATCAAGAAGTAGGCGTGCAATGTCTGCCTCGTCGGGTTCCCAGAAAGCGCGCAGTGTCCATAAAACGCGTCACCAATTAGAAATTATTAGGGATTTCGAGACCCGCATTTTTTTTTCACCAGTATTATTCAAGCTGCAAACATTTCTAAGTTTGACACACTGCTTCTTAGAGGCTGGTATACCAAGCAGAACAGTTTAAAAAAAATTATAGTCGACTACACACTAAATGCAATCATAGTTTGAAATGCTTTCGAATCCAACACTTTCCAGTTCACTTTTTTGCTATTATTGCCAAGCCACAACGTCTTAGTTTGCGGTCACTCCTGATTATTTTGCGGGAAGGCGGAATTTTTTAGATACCCTTGACATTAACGCAACCCATATACCGGTTAAGACAGGAATGAAGTGGCCGCAAAGGAAGATAATGTTTTCAAAGTGACTGGTGCTATTGGCAACATTTCGTGCATTGCAGGAGATAATTCGGCCTTTCTTACTTTCGGGTCATTGGGACGTCGATGCACATTTGGATATTTAGAGCTGGATGGTTGGTGAATTTACTCTGTTCAATACGTATATATAATTTTCTGCACGTAGCCGCTGCAAGTTCAGAAAACCTTGTCCTCCTTGATATTTAAATACTTGCCATACTATCAATTCTTGGAACGCGTAGCGAGCGCAGCCTTACATTAGTCATGAAAGGTTCAAATGCCTGTGCTCTTGAATTACCCTGCCCCGGAGAACAAATAATTTCTCACTGTAGTTGAAACAGCACGGCGAACCTAGGATTTCAGGCGCAATGTCTTACTATGCACATCCTTTCGACGGTGTTAGTGGAAAACGCCTAAGTTTACACACAACACTTCCACAAGAGCCTCCTTTATTAAGGCCATTCATCTTTCGACTTTCATCTTTCGACACAGCAAGGATTCTTAAAAAGAAGGTTTCTTCCTCGGCTTCGGTCCTCCAGGATATTTGTCCTCTTCTATTGGTTAGCGGTAATTTATTTGAGAGAACTGGTCTCTTACCATTATCTGAGGAAGCTAGGCTGCTTGTATTGCAGTCAGATTGAGTATCGCGTAAGGTGCAATGTATCTGTCATTCGCGTTTCTGTTTTGTTAGAGATGGCCGTGAAGCAGAAGCGCCATTTATAGATGTTTGCGAGGGCTGTGGCATATTACGCAGGATTTCCTCAATGCAGGCAGGCCCGCCGCTCACTTCCTTATTCCCAGCAAGCTGGAAAAAAAAGTATATTCCACGCTCATTACTCAACTAATAGCACATAACCGGCATGCGAAGGGACTAGCTAACCTATGGTTACGAAGACTGATGTGTACTACACACCAACCTGCAAGAAACGGAGGAACCATTTAATCGGAGCACTCATCAATGTCCCACCGAGCCCTACGAATTGCACGTCATCAGCGGTGCATATACACCTCTTTTGTGGCGCTCATGCCACAGATTGATGATCTCGCCTCGACACAAAAGTGCGTCATCCGTGCAAAGGCTAACGCAGGGATTGAACTTCCGTTCCCTGTGGAAGAATATGGTCGCTTTGAAGCCACTACCGACTGTTTCCGGTGCCTTTGCATGCGCCCATTTATATCCTGGTTACGCAATTCCTACATGACTGCTCTGGTATAGAAAGACTAAGAGGCTTTCTCTTAATTTATGAAGACTGTTTTTATTTGACGCATTTCTCCATCGTTGGACTGATGGAATGAATACAGTCTATTCATTAGTAGCCCTTCGGAAAGGCTTCCTGATGTTTGAATTGACTTGAGTGTAAGCTTAGCGAATTTTTATTGACCAATTAGTTGAGAGAAGAAAGTGGAGGTCTTGTCTGGGCAGCGCCTAGATGTCCCGCTGCAGGAATTCATGCGTTCAACGCCATGTTTTGTTGTTAGGCATATCGAGTGAGCGCTGCCGGGAGCAAAGCTTTATACAGTCGTTTCCTGCTCCTTGGCTTTTATGCCATCGCCCAGGATAAAGACGAAGTGTTAAGAATCAAATTCTAGAGAAATCCCACCCTTAAATTTTTATTTGCACAGGTCTGTGTTGGCGCTTAATCCCGTCTGTGTATTCTGTGGTGAGCTCGAAACCATAGACCATTTTTTGCTGTTTTCTCGCCGATACAGCATGATGAGAAGACGGCTTTTAGAGAAACCACTACACCAGCTTGGCCTTTGTTTGAACAGCCCAGTTTTATTGTCGTTTGGAGCCACCATACCTGTGTAAAGCCAAAAGCCTGTTCTTACCTCCGCCCAAAATTTTTTAATGGAATCAAGTCAGCTATTTTTTATCTTTTTTAAAATTTTTTCAATAAAATTTTTATTATTACAATTATCATTAAACTTAACTAATCGGCTGTAAACATCAGTCTCGATCTCGTGCGTGCGTTATGCATTTCCCGTTTCAGTTCATTGTTCCTTTTTGTTTACTTCTTCCTTCCTTACCATTCATTTTATTTTCGTCCCGGAAATATTTACCCGGAAAACTCTCTGTGCCCCCCTCCCCCCCCCCCCCAATTCTTGGCAAATCCCCCTATGTGGGCATGTGAAATAGTATGAGGATAACAACAACAGCTTGTCCAGCGGTGACGCTTCATCTGGGGCTGAGTGTCCAAGGGCCTACTGAATGTTTGGCTGCAATGCGTTCTGAACACTTCCATCTTATAGATCGTCCTCGGCCCTCACCTGCAGATTGCGAAGGTCGTGCGGTCGCTTTGTTGCCTTTCTCTATCTCGCATTGCTCGTGCTTGGCCGCTTTATTTCTTGTCATGAAGGTGTTGCCTCAATGTTCTACAGTTCGGGACATTATCATCTCATCTTCAAAATCACTGTCACACTGTTTTCATCACTGATCGAAATATTTCGTAATTCGCAATATATATTTCTTGCAGAAGTAGCACAAGGGGCGTACATGCGTTCCTGTTAGACAAAACTGCTGTGATCATTTCCGCTCGATCAGGGCATTTCACATGATTTCTAATTGCGAATTTATTATATTTACTATATATTGGGCGGAGGAATTAAATAGTGAAGTTTCACGGTTATTCAAAACGAAAGGAATAAGTTCTAACATCTCAGAATACTTGCCCAATAATTAGTATCCATTTCGATGAAAGCCCACTATATTTTTATCCCACGGTTGTTAAAAAAACGTTCCCATTGAATTCAATTCCGCACTGGAAATAGGCCCGCAAGCGGCGTGTACCATACTGCCGCTGTCCCTGTAAGGGACATGGACGGTTCGTGCCTAATGCTCGCAAATACTATCATACAGTGGACGATGATGCTGGACCCATCCAGCTACGGTCGCGTCCAATTCAGCAAACCCGGTCTTCATGGCCAGCCTCGCAGGCCATGGCTGATATTTAGCTCTTGCCCGGCTCATATTCTGCGACGCGGCGTAGACTCAAAAGTTTTCTCCGAATCTATGAAGTATATCATGAGGTAATACGATTTTTCCCTTTATTGGGCGCATTTCTTCACCGATGGTTTTTCTTCACAGAAATGTTTATCATAACCGGGTAAGCAGTATGGTGAAGGGCTGTTGACTGCTGTTCAGCCTGCTTGAACTGAATGAAGAGGATTAGGGTGCTTAACTCTGATCTTCGAGCAGGGCTCTTTCGGGATCATTTAAGAGAGTTATTTAGGATATACACTCTAAATTTAACACTAGACTATTTGGCTCCGGTCTAACTCCCTTGCGCTCGATCTGGGAGGCCAATTCATTTTTTCCAACTTTTATACCGTAGTTATAGTTTTACTGATGGCTTTACTGGGAATATTTTATTTTTATGGCAATGAGAAAAATAAATATGGGTGGCCCGGAACTTTGCAGAGCGGCCTCACGAGTAGTTCACCAGCGTTAGCTTCCATCAGGCGCAATATATTTTCTTCGTATACTTATATTCATTTTCTCTCAGCGGTGTTTATATTATCTTTATATCTTGCCTGCTTTTTTTCCAACAAAGGCGTTTTAATGGTTTGCTTGAAACAAAAATGGAATATCTTTATTTTCACCAAGTATTTATGGACACAAGACAAATTGATCTCTAGAGACTTCATGTTAATGCTGCAGCATTTTAGAAGGTTAGAATCCTTGAAAGCCGCCTGGCCTTGAAGCGCACCTAAAACAAAATCCAACCAGAGTCCTATCTATTGTATTTCTATATATCGCCAATACTTTATTCCTTTTGCATTTTTGATACCCCAAATATAATTAGTAGGTTTATTCTCCTGCCACTTTTCGTGGCTTTAGTCGTCGCAAGGATTACTAACCGACGCACGCATGCTTCAAGATTCTGCATTAATTCCCTCATGGAAGCATGAGGGGAATTGAAAACTTCTCCTGGCAGAAAGGGCGTAGCCAGAAAAATGAACTTGAGGGCCTTTTTGGCTATTCCGGTTCGTCACTCTGGAAATATATTACCCTATTCGGTGACTATGTCAGGACGGATTATGTTTAGGTGTGCTGGTTCATCGTTACACAGAGAGCGTAGCGTGATATTTAAAGAGGACGAGACGAAGAAAGGAAAAACGCTTGTCCTTGCATCGTCTCATATGCTGTAGCTACCGCGCCATGCTTTGTGTGTAGCCACAGTATATATGTGTTTGAATAAATGCTTGGGATAAGCACCGTTTCCGTAGCGTAGCTGTAGGCGTTATGGCAAAAACGCAGGGATTATGTACGGAAGAAAAAAAAGCGTCTTATTGCTCAAAACCCGGAGAGAAGAGGGCCACACAGTGAAAGGAGATACCTGAAGGGAATTTCTAAAGCAAACAGCCGGAACGGCAGGGCCTGAGGGCAGAGGCATTCCTGATCCTAGTCTAGATATAATTTCAAGGCAATTGTCGCAGTAACACGGTCACCCATTAAGCACGTGATCTGGCGGGTTTATCTGATAACCCATAGAATGACATCCCTGTGATGACAAGCAGAAAAATAGCCGTCTTCAGCTTAGCTGGTCGGCATCGAATTCTAAAGCCATCAAACTTTTGTGGCGTAGGAAAACACTGTCATTTTTCCAGAAATTACAGGTAGATTGTGCGTTCATAATTAACTGAAAAATATATAATGAATGTAAAATAAATAAAGAAAGCCCAGTTATTACGGGGCTACAGAATGAGCATTGTTGTAGATAGCTAATTGTCTCCCAACATTATGACTATGTTGCATGCAATAAATCAAACGTGAACTGCAAAATATCGCTGTGACTCAGGCCGGGAATGTGTATTACGTCTGACATAGCATCTTCAGATGATGTTAGTACAAGATGTAGACAGGCGGAGTGTCTATATACTAAAGGCACCGCCTTCAAAAGAATGGGCCCGCGATCCATGAACTCATCCGTCGAGTGACAAATTAAGTCCTCTAAAAACACCGGAATATTCTGAATACACAAAAAGCACTTTGAAAGGACACAAGATTGGACGACAATACAGTTTCAATAAAAACAGTTAAAGCTCTTCGTGTGTAAGAAACAGTGGATAATACAAACTTTCTCACAACAAGCTAACAACCTAAAATTTAAAGAAGGAACATGAACTCTTAGTCAGCTTTCAAAAATGTAAACGCAGACACGAACAGAAGTCAATTAGCAGAAGTTGTAAGGGCTAAGTGGCAACACTGGGAACTGAAGGCCGATTTTATGTGAAGCGTTACTGCCGTGAGGCGTGCGGCTGGAATCAGCCACATCGCTCTCCTCCCCGTCGCCCGTATGAGTGCGCCAGGCCGTAGCACACGATATGCTGCCCCCGACCCCATCGCACAGTCTCCGGAGGGGAGGGGGGGAAGGTTTAAGGGGGAGGACTCGAGCCCTCCAGCCCCCCCGCAGTCGGCGCCTATGGCGCGAGCGCAGCGGCAGGGTGGATCCAGCGCCGGCACCCCTGTCTCGACACGCATCTCTCCCTGCAGTGCGAACGGTCGTAGCCCGCTCCAGCAATGTTACCCTGCGCAACCGACAAGAAGATTGTTCTCATTATGTAATGTGTCGGATCTGCCTTATAGCATAGCACAGTAAATACTTTCTCTACGTGGGCGTGCGACGGCGCCGCTCGTCGCTTGCCACCGTAGACCCCTTCGCGTTCGCGAGCGTTTTCGTGTACACGGAGCTCAGCCTTCTCGTTCTAACATTTCTCATAAACTATTTTCTTCCCCATAGCTACTGCGCAGCGTGATGCTCGGGTAAAATTTTGAAAATTAAAGACTTCTTACACAAGCGACCTCCGCTGTTCGATTCGGAGCCTCTTGAAAATTTATATAACTGCTCTTTGTGAATGAATTTCATGAAACTGTTTTAATAAAGAATTTTTAAAAAGGTAACCTACTCCGCATTCTGTAGTTTTTGTATTTTTGGTAAGTACGATTTTATATACTACATTTTCAGCAAGTAATGAAACCATTTTTTATTAGCAGCACTTTTTATATTCCTTTACATTTGATTTGAATTCTTCATATTGTGTAAGTACACATTCTTGTCCTTGCTTCTTTTCGTTTTAGGGTTATAAATATTCTGTTCGGGTTTCCGTGGTATTCTAATTTTGAAATCATGGTCTGTATATCAGTGTCTGTTTATTAATGCTCATGCATCAAATAATGTCTAATTTGATTGGGGCAGAGATGGGCATCCTCACGAGGGCGAGCCCTCATGAGGCCGTTCTCACCCTCCCGTCATGATGATTCCGCTCGGTGATGTGAGGGTGATGGAGGATGTACGCATGAAAATTCGTGAGGGCGAGGGTGAGGAAGGAAAGACATGGTGAAGTGAGGGCGAGGGAGAGAAGACATCGTGAGGTGAGCTAAGGGAGGGCAAGATGCATGGTCTGAGTGCGAGATAGATTGCTGGGACCATATGCCGTGCTAAAACTTTTTTCTCTGCAGCCCGTTATGAATTCCCGTTTTACAGCGCTAGATCTTAGGGTGAAGGTTAACGGGGGACACGTAGTTTCTGTAGTCTGCTGATACACGAGGCGAACACGAAAGGCGGGGAGCCGCACATGCCGAAAAAAGCGTTCTTCTAACTAAAAAAGCCAATTTTTAAAATTTCCTAAAAATTTAGGTGAAACACCCTGTATAGTGCGCTAACAAGGAGGCACTGGTAGGGCCGTGCGTGTGACCGCCTATCCAACTGGAACCGTGGTACCACAGTTAGCATTTTCATTGTCAGCCCCTAGTCTGCCAGATCATTAGAGTGTAGAGTAAAGCATGTAGAAATTATACCTTGTAAGGCTATTGAATTCCCACATTCTAAGCCTTGTTTTCTACAACCTGGAATGAAGTCTGATTTCAGCTTAGAGAGGTTGCAAAGAACTGGCTACAGCGCAAAAATACTTCAATGAAATTCCACTGTCAAATCAAAACCTGTTGACGGCGTTGTAGTGGAACTTTTCATTCATACTGTGAGTAGTTCAGTACAGTCGTCATGGTGGCTGCGGTGGCTCAGTGGTTATGGCGCTCGGCTACCGACCTGATAGATACGGGTTCGATCCCGGCCACTGCTGTCGAATTTCGATGGAGGCGAAATTCTAGAGGCCCTTGCACTGTGCGATGTCAGTGCACGTTAAAGAACCCGAGGTGGTCGAAATTTCATGACGTCCTTCACTATAGCCTGATTCGCTTTGGCACGTTAAGCCCAAATAAACCAAACCAGTACTTTCGTATCCTTCTGTTTTCGCTGTGATTGCGGTATAGGAAAGTGGTGCCGCAGTGTGGTGGGCGAAGTAACCACTGTAGTTTTACCATAGAAATAGAGCAGCAGCTTAACCACCTTGGTCTGAACCATCGCTCGCTTCGCATTGGATTGTACAAAGTGTTAAAAAAGAAAAACTTCTACTGTTCCCCAAATAACAGGAACACCTCTTTGTTTATTTCTGTCCCATGTGTGACCACGCAACTTCGAGCCTGATTTTGCGAACTAAAATTCTTGCATGCATGCTACGTGGACATTCAGCGTTTAGGCAATGCGTAGACGTGCAACCTAAAAAATCACGGGTGGTTTACTTTGGGTTTAGCCATGAATTACACTGCGCTAGCAGCATTAGCCCTAGTTTTGCATGGTTTATCTTTACTTTCTATGCTTTTGCTTGACCTGAACAGGCTTATTTCAGTTGATATACCATATGATGTAAGTTTGCGTGATATTGCATCATTTTAGTCTTGTACTGCGGTAGAATTGGTCATTCTGTGCATTTGCAGATCCATTAGAGTCCTGGTTCCGTTCCTGACGCAGAGGGGCAGCGGTTAAGCTACGCGCCACTGCCTCGCAATGGCAGGTGCTGAGATCGGTGGGGCTTTGAGACCCATGTTGTCTGTGAGGAATCTTTCGCGACTTATCTTTAATTGAACTGCAAGGGTGGGCCGTTTGCTCATAATCCGGTGAGCAGCTTGTGATGGCGTCACAACGTGATGTGACCAAGGTTTTTCACGGGGTAGAGGAAGGCTTCGGACAGAAAGACGATCGCTTTTCGGCTTAGTGGAAGCGATAGGGCAATAAAATGGCAACCACAGGAATCATTCACTCGCGACTCGGGGAGCTAGTGATCACCGTTATTCATCCCTGATGCGGAATTTCAGGGACCCATTTAATTTTCAAGTGGCCTGAATAATGTTTTATTTTAAGCCAAAGCATAAGAGTCTCACTGCAGCGGAAAGCCGGCATCGCAGGGGGGGAAGACACTACAGATATATAAAAACTTCGTAGCTGGGGGATTGAGATGTGAATCCCGGGTGGCGCTAAATAATCAGTTCCGCTGACAGCACCTTCAGACCAGTACGCCATCGGCACAGCTTTTTTAAAGCACGTAATTCTTGTATTGAAAATGTATTCTATTTACATTAACTAAAGTATCTACAAAGCTTTTAGAAAACGCCACGAAACACATCGCAAAAAGACAGAGCAGCAGAGTACTAAACGCGAGGTATGGCTAAGCACATCAGCAAGAGGGAATGCCACTCCGATTTAAAGTCGGTCGGTTCATACGCTTCCCACACATGAACAATCAGTTGGGAGAAATCTTAACATCCTGCCTGTATTAACTGCTAAGCTCTCAAGCTGTGTTTGCAATGTCGTTGTCTTTGTCACGTACCAGCGTTCACGCGTGTGAAACTCCCAGTCTCTCACGCTGTAGTGATGATGATGATGATGATGATGATGATGATATCCTCAGTCTGAGTGGCACGTAACCACGGCGAGGGATTGGCCAATGTGCAATGCGGATATAAGCACGCACATGAGTAAGGAGTGGAGTAAATGAATAATTTTGTGACGAAGACTCGAATTTCGATTTAAAAAAAGGCGATATAAAAAACACAAATGAAAAAGCTGTGAGTTCATATTTGAGCATAAAAATCTACCTGATGAAATTATATTTCCGTGATTAAACTCGTACACTGATTTCAAGGGATATCCTCGGCACTTGCCCCAAAGGAGAGGAGGATCAGAATAGACAGAGGTAGCCCCAGTCGAGCGAGGGCGATCTCCCAGTATGTTCTACGGAGAGAAGCAAACCGCCGGCAACAGAGGAAACAGTGATCTATTGACTCAATTTCGCCAGAAGACTCACAGAGGTTGGTTAGCGATAACCCTGATCGACATAAATAGAGATTTAGCCGCGGTATTCTTCAGCGCAGGAGGGTCATGGACCACTTAAATTTCCTTGAACTGCAAATCCGCACACTCCAAGGAAATGCCAGATGTTGAAAATCCGCTGCAGCAAGGAGAGGCTCATGGCTCAAGCAGTGGAGGCGCAGGAACCACTAAAAGCGTGCTGAAGTAGAAGACGGTAATAGGGGCCAACGGGACAATAGGTTTCCCAAGGGCGAACTAAGCTAAAAAATCAGACCTGTCACTAGAAGCAACACCACAGTGCCTCGAGACCCAGTGAAAACGTACTTCTGTATCATTTGGTGGAATAAAATATTGAATTGAAGGGCTCATAGGGGTATTCCTCGATTTTTCGAGCACTGTCAAGACGGAAAGGCTGTCTGAAAGTGTAATGACTTGAGACATATTGCAGAGAATCCTTATTAAGGCCAACTCGATGGCCAGAAACTCGGCGACAAATATAGGGGCATAGTCAAGGGCCCGAAACGAATAACTCCAATCAAGAGCCATTGAGCAAATGCCAATGGCTAGCTTTTCATTTTGCGGGGAGGCACCTACAAAAACGGCAATATGGTTAGAAAAATTATCCAGATACTCCTCAATAAGCCCTTTCAATACACTGGGAGGAAGATTTTCAGCATTCCCTGGGAGGGTGCTATCAAAGCAGACTACAGTATCAGCGCGGCGGTGGATACCTGGTACTACCGAATTTATTGAAACAGAATTTTTTGACAGCAGGAAATTAGTGAACACAGTCTGAGGAACCTTATACCAAGGCCAAGAAGTACAAAAGAATACAGATGAGTTCGTTGTAGATATGGCGTTAGCCAATCCAGGAACAGGCTCCAAAGACCTTAAAAACGCCCGCACAGTAAGAGACTGAAACCGCAAATTTCGGTCAGGTTTTCGCGCCTCCAAGTACAGCAGAGCGTTCGCCACTGATTTAGGCAGACCTAGCAAAGGCGCAGAGCCCGTCGCTCCATAAAAAACAGGGGTTCAAGCTTGTACTTTGGGCACCCAGAAAAGAGAAGAGAGCCGAATTCAAGTATTGGCCGCACAAAGGCGTTATAAGGAAAGAGCTAAGTGTCGCGACGCGTGCCAAATGTTTTCTTCCTGATCCTAACAAAGCGGCAAGGGCACGCGCGCCTTTAAGCACAACGCTTCTAATATAGGGCTGCCAGTCTAACTGCGGGTCATATAGTATACCCGGGTATTTACCCGAATCAACTTGCGGGATTAGGATAGAGTGATACGCCAAAGAATTCTAAAGAGGGGATGACTGGAAAAACAAGGACGGCACACTTGTTAACATTCAAAGTTGACATCAAGCTGTCGAGCCAAGCCTCTAAAGCATTTAAACAGTCCGACAACATTTGATACAGGATATGAATATTTTTGGCAGAAGCGAAAAAGGGAAATATCATCCGCATACACAAACTTTGTCGACCGGGTGAATAGGGATATCACGCATTAGTATGTTAAATAACAACAGCGAAAGAACGGAGCCTTGTGGGAAACCTCTGGACTCGCGTATATGTTATAATTTATCGTACCCTTAGTGCAAAAGGATAATCTGGTCCTCAAGAGCTCCCTTATCCACGCGAAGAGGTGCAAAGGAGGTTGCACACCAGCTAGCTTTTGAAGCAGAATGCTGTGTTCAACGCTGTCATACGTCTTAGCAATATCTGAAGTAACCAGAGCAGATACGCTGTAGTTTGAAAGCGTGGTCTTCATCATCTTCCATCTGTGCGTATAGAAGCGTGATCAGACGAGCATGCAGCAAACCGCACGAAATGGCGGGAGATTAAGCAGTGCAATTCAGAAGACCAAGTGCTATATCAATGTCATCGAGTAATGATAATATAGCTACAAACTTTCCTTTTTCTGAGTATATTCTGTGCTTAGCACTTAGAGTAATTGTCGTGGTAAACACCACTGTAATTGTTTTCTAAATATTTTTGGCGTTCATTAGTTACTGTACACAGACACAAAAACGCGTTGACTAATAACAGCAGTGCATATATTTTTTTATTTGGGATTTAACGTCCCAAAGCGACTCAGGCAATGAGGGACGCTGTAGTGAAGGGCTCCAGAAATTTCCACCTCCTGGGCTTGTTTTACGAGCACTGACATCGCACAGCAAACGGGCCTCTAGAATTTCGCCTCCGTCGAAATTCGACCTCCGCGGCCGGGATGGAACCCGCGTCTTTCGGGCCGGCAGCCGAGCGCCATAACCACTCAGCCACCGCGGCGGCTAGCAGTGCATATATATAACAATAGAATAAGTGCGGGGCACAAGTACGCACGCAGTTCGTGCCAGAAGTAAAGGCACAGTGACATTGTTGGGCTCACCTCGTAGCTGTCTCGGTTTTGTCTCACGTATTAGCTCAAACAACACACACAAACGTACATGGGCACACACACAGCGATATTCGCATCTAGCCTCTCGTCCAATAGTGCCCTGAGTGAGGGCTTGTATTGTATGTTTATTAGTCAGTAATATCGCGAGACGTTGCCGACTACAAAAAATAGCACGAGTCCTAAAACGACTGTTATTCAGGGTGATGGTGAGGGAGGACCAACGGTGTGAGGACGAGAGCGAGGGAGGGCCAGCAAATTTTTCGAAGTGAGGATGAGGGTGAGTTTGGGCCGGATAAATTTTTAAAATGAGGGCGAGGGTGAGGCAGGGCCACGGATTCAAAAGTGAGGTTGAGGGAGGAAAGGTAAATAAGAGGGCAATTGCCCAACTCTGGTTTGGAGTAATGGGTGATTTCCTACACCTGAGATTCATTCTTATTGAGCCTGCTGTGTGCGTCTGCTCTAGACTCCGTGTTTTGCCATACCAGCTATTTCGCCCTCAATTTCTTTTTCAACTGGTGCTTCACGCATCATGACTCAACTCTGGACGCACAGGTTCTGTTGCTGTCCAACAGAAAGAGTTTCGGAAAGCCGGTCCTAAGAAAACCACAGTGAGTGTATGTGAATCGCGCATCCGTTTCAAATGCCTTCGCGCATTGCACGGCTCCAACCAGCGTCGGTGGTATAGGGCATTCTACTTCCGGCCACCGACCGTGACGGACGTGAAATGACGAGCTCCGTTGGAGCGGCTTCAGCGGCCATGCCCGGCCGCGGAAACAGGTCTTTTGCTTCTGTTTTGTCGTCAGGATCTGAGTGCCAGGTTGTATTGCCGAGTCTGCCTAGCGGGTGTTTTGTGGTGAACACCGTATTTTTGCACGCTGATGTCAGGGCCCGCCCATACCGGGTGGAAGATTTTCGTGATGCTATCGCTCTTGCCGGAAGTGGTCGCCCTAGGTGCGTATCGCATGAATCATGTCTGGGCAGTCACTTTCAAAGACGACGAAACGCTGAAGAAGATTTTCAGTGCCGGCGAGCTGAAAGTCAAAAGTGCCCGGTTTCTTGTGATCGACCCCGCTAACCAGGACGTACGAATGAAGCTGCACTGGCTGCTTCACAGTGTTCCAGACGAAGATGTGCGGCTTGCCTTCGCACCATTTGGAAACGTGAAGGACGTGTCTAGGGAGCGGTGGCACGTACACGGGGTGTCTGACAAGGACTCAACGACGAGGCTCGTGACTTTGAGGTTGAACGCCGGCGTGAAGCTGGATGACCTGCCCCAGCTAGTGAGCGTCGCTGGCGAGCTGGCGCTCGTGGTCGTCCCTGGCAGGGCTCCGCTCTACCTCCGATGCCGGGGCACAGGACATATCCGTCGTGAGTGCCGGATCCCACGGTGCGGTTCCTGCCGTCGGTTCGGGCATGAGGAAGAGCAGTGCGCTCGTACTTACGCCAACGTCACCCGGCGGGTGAGCAGCGCGGACTGCTCGGAGCTGATCATGGACGAAGCCGACGCGGAGGAAGCATCGAAAGCGGAAAGTAAGCCAGCGACTTAAGAATCCACGTTGACGCCTCCCCAGACGGACCAACCGGAGATGCTACCCAAAGTCACTGCAGCAACCGGACAGGTGATTGTAGCTCCCGTTAGACACTACACCAGTCGCCAGCATGCCGAGGGGTGCGACAGAAACACCTGTGGACTCTTCGGAGAGCGTCATCCAACCTTCGGCGGAACCCATCGACGTTTCGTCAGCCGCAACCAACAGCGCGGTCGGAAAACGTGCGCACGATGAAGCCAGTTGTAGTGCGCTCGACTGGACGCCAGTTGTCGAGAAGAGCCTCCGACCAAAGCGCCAGGTATGAGGCGTTCGACCTTAAAACCGCGGCCAAACGTGCCGGTTGATTCATGGCAGGCGGGTAAACCGCCTCCATAGACTTTTTTTTTGTCGCTGAGTTTGCTTTGGGGTGTGGGGGGGATTAAATATGTGTAATATGAAGGTAGATACTATACAATAAGGCACCCTTTGTTTTCGAAACGGCAGCTAATCTACGCGAAGTGCTACCTGTAGCCCCATTAAACGTTAGAGGCCTAGGAGCGAAAAGGCGACAGTGCCAGCTCAGTCGGCTTCTTCTTGAGAACGACCTTCACGTAACTGCAATCCAGGAAACAAAAATTGAAAGCCAAAAAGCGACTGACCGATTGGCGTCTACCTTTCGTGCGCACTTTGATGCGTGCGTGTGTCATTCTGTCGGTGCCTCAGGTGGTTGCATTGTCTTTATTAGAAACAACAAAGGCATAACTACGCAGTCGCACTTTTCGTGTGAAAGCGGCCGTCTCCTGGTCGCCGATTTCTTGTACTGTGACCTGCCTTTTCGAGTGATTTGTGTGTATGCACCAAATGTAGAAATGGAACGCAAATTGTTTTTTGAGCGAATTGAGTCGTTTTTAAAATGCGACAAGATTGTTATGTTCTTAGGAGATATGAACTGTGTTTGTCAGGCAGTCGATCGGGCCAAGCAATCGGCCGTACGTGATAAGAGTGCAAAATTCTTGAATGCTCTGGCCAGTGACTATTGTTTAGAGGATGTAGGAAGTGTTTGCATGACTGGCACGCGTCCGCAGTACACGCACTTTTAGGGAGATAGCCATGCTCGACTGGACCGGATACATGTGCCGACAGACTTTGTTCCTTTGTGCACCTCGTACAAAGTCAAACCGGTGCCATTTAGCGACCATTGCCTAGTGGTTGCAAACTTTGGCAGTAGTTGCTTTAAAAAGCGCTTTAATTGGGCTTTATGGAAACTCAATATAAAGTTATTGGAGCAAGAAGGCTTTGTCAGTGGAGTGGGAAAAGAGATGGAAAAGCTGCTCATGGGGCAACCGGCAAGTTACGCTGTACAGTGGGAAGTATTTAAGCAGTTTGTCAAAATGAGGGCAATTGAAACAAGCAGCGTTATAAGGTTTGAAGAAAAACAGGAGGAAACCCAGCTCCGTGAGCAGCTTGCACTGCTCATTAGTGTAGAAAACACTCAGCCAGGAACTTTTTTTAAAGTAACAAGATATACAAAAGCGCAGTTAGAAAAAATAGATACAGATAAGTACAGCGCAGCGGTGGTGCGCTCACGCGCCTAGGAACTGTAGGCAGGTGAATTGCCAACAAAGCGCGCATTAGGCGATGAAAAAAGATACGCCTGCCAGAAAGAAATACGCTAGATACAAAATGGCGACGAGGTGTCACTATCTGTCGGGAACGTGAGTCAGAACCAGAGAGGTGTACGTCTCCAAAAACAAGATTTAATCAAACAATGCACATCAACTGCAAAACTGAATAATAAAAAGGTGGTTTACATCACATCGATAAGCATGCACAAATCAGTCAGAGTTTCCACGCGCAGGTGGTGGTAAGAATAACGCCAAATAGTTCTAATTAGAGTCTTTTGAGTCAATGTAGATTAATGAAAACAGTCCAGTCGGTACTCAAAGTGGTTGGTGGTGAGGGATGTCGCTAGAGGAGACCTCGCCGGGGCCTCCGGAGCGTAGCCGAAGGAGCGTCTCGACAGTCCGGATCGTTGCCGGGGTTGCGTCGGCCCAGGAGAGCAGCCTCGGTGCGTGTTTCCTACACCGGCGTCAAAGCTCGAGTCCCTTTGTCTCAACTCGGGGCGGCCGCACGGAGGGGATGCCGTTGCATACCGTTCTCCTCTCCCCGCGGGTGCGTTGCGCCCATGTATCTTCGCGGCCGTGGATTCACACGCACTTGCGGTCTCCGGAGCTGTGCGCCCACGCCGTCTGCTTTTCCTCCGTCTCCACGTAAACGATTATTGCTTCCGCGCAGACGCGCGCACTTTGCACCGTCTGCTCCGTTCCCTCCCAGTGTCTATGTCGGTTTCGTCCGCTGCGTGCCGTGGTTTCTTTGGCGGTTTGACTTCTTGCCGCGGCGTCTCGCACTCACTCGTGACAAGTACCCCCCATTTAAGAGTTTTCCCACGAGGAAAACTTCTCACTCGCGTAATATGCACGAACACGGACACACAAAAGTCACAGGAAACCGCACTGTTCATACAATATACACACAAAGCATAGCAAAGCACGTGCACACATCGATATTTCTTTTCTGCGGGTACACAAGCATGCCACGCACGCTGAAAGCCAACCCTAGTTCAGCCTACTAATGAAGTCTGCTCCCAAGTTTTCTCTCCCTTTTATGTATTCGACATGAAACTCGTACTCCTGGAGGGTTAAACTCCATCTCATCAATCTTCCGTTCGACCATTTGGTTTTTGTGAGGCACTGTAGGGGCTGGTGATCTGTTTGCACTCTAAAATGCGTTCCATACAGGTACAAATGAAACTTCTTTATTGCCCACACAAGTGCTAAACACTCCTTTTCTACAGTCGAGTAGTTTTGTTCGCATAAGCCACAGGGTGAAGTATGCCATCTTCCTCCTGCATCAGCACTGCGCCCAGAGCTGTCCCTGATGCGTCTGTGCGTAAAACAAATTGCTTGTTGATATTAGGGGCCAGCAAGACGGGCGGTTGCGCCATGCTTTCTTTCAGTTTGTTGAATGCTTCCTGGTGCCGGTCACTCCAGTTTACTGTATTTGGCGCCCCTTTCTTTGTCGTCTCTACCAGTGTGATGACGTAGCGACTTCCTTTCTTCGAGGAGGGGGTTATAGGTCCAATGATATCGACTGCCACTCTCTGGAATGGCATTTCAATGGTAGGCATAGTTCCAAGTGGCGCTTTCCCGACTTTTCCTTTCGGTATCGTCCTTTGGCATATGTCGCATGATCTGACATACCGCTTCACGTCGCTTTGGACGCCTGGCCAGTAGAATTCCTCATTTATTCTGTTGACCGTGTTCTTCGCACCTTGGTGGCCAGCCATTATCGAATCATGGCCTAGACACATGACAGCTGGTCGCAATTCTTTCGGTATCACCAACTGCAGGACTTCCCTTCCGGAGCTGAAGGTACATTTCCTGTACAACAGGCCGTCTTGGACGAGAAACTGAAATGTAGTTCGGCATTTCTTTCTTCTTAGGATTTCCCCTACCTTCTTGAAACAATCCGCAAGTGAAGAGTCGTTTCTCTGCTCCTGCGCTAAACTCTCGGGAGTCACTTTCAGGAGCTCCGCCGCAGGTACTTTCAGTTTGGTTGTCTTTCCCTGCGCTGCTTTTCCTGCTCTGGTCTGTACAGCTGACGAAATCATGGGTGTTTCGTCCCTTTTTCCTTCCGCGGGCTCTAAACCGCCGTTGCCTTCGCGCGGAACTACGTTCGCACGGGTCTTTACAAGTGTTTCCTCTTCACTTCTCTCCTCCGGGCCTGCGCCTTGTTCCATACTGGGCTTCCAATCGGCATCGGGGTCGTCAACCTTTCTTACGCCCGTGATGTTTCCCAGCACCAAGTCATACAGGGGCTCATCTAGGCATTTTGCCACGACTGGTCCCGAATAGTACGGGGTAGAAATGCAAATCATTGCCTCCGGGAGGTAGCGAACCGTGCTGTCAACCAGCAAGACTGACGCCAGCCGACCAGTAAGCTCCTTTTCTCCAACCAGGCTCCTTCTAACTAGGACCGTGTTTGTGCCACTGTCTCTCAACACGGTGATGCGCTGGCCATGAATTTCGCCCTCGACTACAGGCATCGACAGCTCGCCGACAGCTGCGTGCCTGGCTGTTTGACCTTCCGTCATCTCACGTTCGGCCTTTGTGTCCGTCTTTCGGGTATCCTCTGCGCTCATGTCAGCTTTTCTGGGATGAACGACACACGCGGCCTTCTTTTGCGTCCGAAATCGGCATTCCTCTGCTCGGTGGCCTCTCTTGCTGCAGTTTTGGCAGATTAACTGTGCCTGCCCTCTGCTTCCTCCAACCCTACAGTCCGCGGCGCGGTGTCCAATACGGTTGCACAAGAAACACCTCGAGGGCTGCTTAAATGTGCCACTTTGCACTCCTCGTTTTACCGCGTCTGCATCGCAACTTCTCCCGACGTCTTCTTTAACCTTGCCTAGGTTTATGTGGCCTTGAGCCTCCATGAACTGATCTGCATACTCTGTATAATCTTCCACTGTCTTCAACTTCCTCTCTTTTAGGAATACGGCCAACCTTGAGTGACAGCAGGACAAAAACTGCTCTCCAACCATGAGGTCTTTCACCCCTTCGTACGATTTTTCTACCTCGGCCATTTCCAGCCATCGTTCAAAGTAGTTCGACAATCTCGATGCGAACTGCTTAGCTGTTTCCGCATCATTGGGTTTGCCACCTCGAAACCTTTCACGGAAACCTTCTGCGGTTAAGCGGAACCTTTGTAGCAGCGTTTTCTTCACCTTATCGTAGTCTGTCGACTCTGATGCGGGCATTCTCCCGAAAGCTGTTAAGGCCTCGCCCACCAGACAAAGGCTTAAAGCTGTTGCCCACTCGCTCTTATCCCATCTTTGTCCTACTGCTATTCTCTCAAAGCGATGCAAATAGGCATCCAAATCGTCACGCTTATCGTCAAAAGGAGCCATCAGCTTCCTTGGACACACAGCTGTTGGTCGTGGGGCCGTAGCACCCGACGCAAATCCTGTCGCCTCTGGTACGGCTTCAACACTAGCGTTAGCAAGACGCAACTTGAGCTCGAGCACTTCTTTCTCCTGTGCCATTCTCTTTTCTTCTAATTCTGCCATTCGCTTAGCTCTCTCTTCAGCTTCAAGTGCCTCCTTTTGCGCCGACTCCCTTTCCTCTTTGTATCTCGTTTTCTCTTCTTCATAAAGAGACATCGTCTCCTCTTTCGTGAACCCGAGCTTTTCGGCTCTCAACATAATCTTGTGGAGGTCCATCTCTCTGGTTTTAGCACGAACACAAGCGTGTTGACATTAACGTTAAGACAGAATGACGAAAGTGGATCCTGGCAGGCTCGCCATTAATTTTGTCACTATCTGTCGAGAACGTGAGTCAGAACCAGAGAGGTGTACGTCTCCAAAAACAAGATTTAATCAAACAATGCACATCAACTGCAAAACTGAATAATAAAAAGGTGGTTTACATCACATCGATAAGCATGCACAAATCAGTCAGAGTTTCCACGCGCAGGTGGTGGTAAGAATAACGCCAAATAGTTCTAATTAGAGTCTTTTGAGTCAATGTAGAATAATGAAAACAGTCCAATCGGTACTCAAAGTGGTTGGTGGTGAGGAATGTCGCTAGAGGAGACCTCGCCGGGGCCTCCGGAGCGTAGCCGAAGGAGCGTCTCGACGGTCCGGATCGTTGCCGGGGTTGCGTCGGCCCAGGAGGGCAGCCTCGGTGCGTGTTTCCTACACCGGCGTCAAAGCTCGAGTCCCTTTGTCTCAACTCGGGGCGGCCGCACGGAGGGGATGCCGTTGCATACCGTTCTCCTCTCCCCGCGGGTGCGTTGCGCCCATGTATCTTCGCGGCCGTGGATTCACACGCACTTGCGGTCTCCGGAGCTGTGCGCCCACGCCGTCTGCTTTTCCTCCGTCTCCACGTAAACGATTATTGCTTCCGCGCAGACGCGCGCACTTTGCACCGTCTGCTCCGTTCCCTCCCAGTGTCTATGTCGGTTTCGTCCGCTGCGTGCCGTGGTTTCTTTGGCGGTTTGACTTCTTGCCGCGGCGTCTCGCACTCACTCGTGACACGAGGTGTCGGACGATAATGATATTATCAAGCGCGTAATCAGAGATCATTTCGACGACATGCTGGGTCACACGCTAAGGGCGGAGGCAGGTTTCCAAAAAGATTTTTTATCGCTTATGCCAAGGCACGACGATGAAGTCAGAATTCGTCTTGAACATCAAATATCCGTTAAAGAGTTAGAAGAAGCAATAGATTAACTGGCATTGGGTAAAGCACTCGGCCCTGATGGTTTAGGAGCCGCCTTTTACAAACATTTCAAGACAGAGACTGCCCAGATTTTGATGAAAGTTCTTGTCGAAGGATATGAGAAAAACGTACGCCATTGTCTTTCACAACTTCGCTCATTGTACTCATACCGAAGTTCTCTGAGCCAGAAAAACGTCTGTTGGTGGGGTCTTATCGCCCGATAAGCCTCACCAACGTAGATTATAAGATATTCATGAAGGTTCTGGCAAAGCGAATTCAGGGTGTCATAACAATGTTAGAGGGGAGTCATCAAACTTGCGGTATCGAGGGTCGGAGCATCGCCACTAATATACACACAGCGCGAAGTGTTCTTGAATGTTGCGACGCACTTGGCGACAGGGTGGCAATGATGCAGCTAGATCTCGCAAAGGCTTTTGACTGTGTGTCACACGGTGTTCTGTTCAGCCTGCTAGATCATGCTAATGAGGGCTGTGTAATATCGGAAGGCGTACGAATGGCGTACGAAAAGAGCAAAATGCGCGTCATTGTTAATAGGGAGCTCACTGAAAGCCTGCACGTACGCTCTTCAGTGAAACAGGGATGTCCATTGTCACCCCTCTTGTTCGCAATCTACTTCGAGCCCCTCTGTCTGACTATACAAAAATCTGACCGTATCACTGGCTTCAGGTTACTGTCAGCTTACGTGAAAATCTTGGCTTACGCCGACGACATCGCTGTGTTCTGCTCATGTAGACAGAGTATCTGTGAAGCCACGGCGGTCGTTGAGGAATTTTGCAAATGCACCGGGGCGCAAATAAATTGGGAGAAGAGTTATGGATTCTGGCATGGTGACTGGGAGGTAACGCCAGACTACTACTCTCGACTTCGATGGGCCACTACTCCGAAGACTTATCTTGGCTTGCCGCTGAATTGTTATAGCAGACCCGAACCACACTGGAGTGAACAGGCGGCAATGGCACAGGAAAAGGCCAGTGCGTGGCAGGGGCGACAACTATCAATGTTCTCGCGCGCCACCGTGTGTAACCTTTTTCTCACCTCCAAGATATGGTATGTCTTGAATGTGTTGGGCGCCACGCGGATCAGTATTCAAAAGATTCACAGGGTTTTTGCCGTTTTTATTTGGGCGTCGACTTGGGAAAGAACCAGTCGAACAAACTTATTCATGCCCGTGAAGAGAGGAGGTCTCGGTCTGGCTTATTTATTTGCACAAGTCGTGTCTCGCTTTATGTTTCTTCGCGATGAGAACGACACTTTTCTTCGCACTGTTATGCAAGTTCGTTTATGTCGATTGCTACCAAGATTTGTAGTATGCTCGGTTGAAGAAATGCGTGGTACCGTGAGAGGTTACCTGCGCGGAGTTTTGCTTGCGTATAGGATGTTACAGGTGCGATTTTCAATGCAGTACCTCTCCAACGTCACTAGAAAAAATCTTTACAAATATCTAATAGAAACAATGCTCCCTGTATCCATTTACCGTTTGTCATATTGTGGAGGCCCAGGAGCAGATGTGCTCAAAAGGGTTAAAAGAATGTCAGTGTACCTATCTTTAAAAAAGTTTATTCTTTAAATCTTCACACAGGCACACTGTCGGTAAAAACATGGATCCATGATAAAGGTCTCATTTTCCTTTGGTCGACAGACTGTTTTTTGTGTGAAAAACGTGAAACAATAGATCACGTGTTTTTCGTTTGTCGGGATGGTATTTTTTTCTGGGATGTGCTTCAAAGAACTTTAAAGAAAGACTTACCAGTACATCCGCATGGCATCAGGTTTTTACCGGTGGGAAAACAGGACATCCCAAATGACACTATCATGATCCTTGGCCTCCATAGTTTATGGCGAACAAGGACACAATTCAACAATGCGGATGTAGTTGTGAGCTCGCCACGCGAGCATTTTATTGAAGGTGTCATAAGACTGAAGGAAGTGTATTGGGCACTGCCTGATCAGCCAACACGGATAAATACGCTTGCTGACTTGTTTGAACTGAAAAAAATTTAACTCACCCTGTCAGTACAAGTGTTGCTGACATGTTTTATTTGTTTGTACTCTTTGTCAAAATGCAATAAAGAAAAAAAAAGCGTCGGTGGTATAGTGGTTAGCATAGCTGTCTTCCAAGCAGTTGACCCGAGTTCAAATCCCCGCTGACGCAAGTCCTTTTTTTTAACGTAAATTGAGTTCGGCACAGCAGTCTGCTTTTCCTGACAAGCATAGGCTGTCCGTTAGGAGCAGGTGAAATACTGTCGACTTAGCAGCCGCGTCCTGCTTCGCCTCTGCAAGGGCACAGTGTTCCTTGAAATTCCCGCATGGGTTCAAAATGCGCAACGGGAGGTAGCACACGCAAAATCCATCCTCGACCGCGCATCCGGGTTATAGTGGTTAGCGTAGCTACCTTCCGATCAGTCGCCCCTGGTTCTATTCCTGACCGACTCAGCCTATTGTTTTTTCTTGCCTTTCTGTCCTTTGCATACAGCCAGCAACTATTTTACGCTTGTAGTTGGTTCGTGGTTTTAGATTTCTTCTTTTCACGAGGAATCATCGATACGGTGTGAAGCATTTTGGGATTTCGCACTAAGTGCCTTAAAAGCAAGGACAGGTAATTTAACTTCTTGTCATCGTGCGTACCTTCAAAGTTTGTTATTTGAAAGCAAATCACTGCACCCGCTTTCCTTCGCTGGCGTACCGTGCAAACATTTTCGAGTAAACACCTCAATATTAGGGCGAAAGCCTTTAATGGCTCATACTCGCGGCCATGATTCTGTACGGAGTCCATTACATCCAGCAACTCTACAAGAAAAAACCTCTGTGTGCACGGCACGATTCGAACCACCGTCATTCCGTTCCGCAGCCGAGCATGCTCACGACTACGCGAGTTCCTGCCAACGCATATGTAGTTCTCCCTGTCTAGGACGCTGGAGAGTGTTTGCGGAAAGGCATCAAATCAAACGGATGCCTCCCAAACGCCCTCCAGTGTCTCCGGCTTTTAATATTTAAAAACTGTTGTGTACTTAACATCTTAACCACACTTCTGTGACACAAGAAGCCACACCGCGCTAAATGCATTCGCCTCACCGCACATTTGGTCAACAAAGTGTCCCGCTCAGTTTTCTTGGAGCCACTAGTAAGTATAGTCCATAATTTTTCCCCGTCGCCATTTGAGCCCACGAAGATCAATACGGTATACGCTTAATATAGCACAACGCATTTAGCTGCGCATTCCTTTGGTCATGATATATTTGCATTTTATTGCAGCAAGAGGCTAGTGACGTCCATCGTGGCGGCATCCCAGCAGTGCTCGTCAAGGGCTTGACCTTTAACATGTGAATTCCAACCTGCGAAAGGCAACCGTGCGGCTCTTTCTGCCTTATTACCTTTGGATTCTACGTCCAAGCAAAGTTAACCTCTCCCTATTCGGCTTGGAGCATTTTATAACCCGAATTTTACTCCTGACTGTGAGCACCTTTGAAAATATATGATAAAAGGTAAGAGAAGTACACGTGCAATGTAGGCTTAGAGACGTGCCTCAGCTGGTTACTGCTTTGCTTTCAACGTCATGCACTTATTCCCGGTGCTGGAATATTTCGCCACGTACCTCTGCGTCCTTCTTAAACTCAGGTACCTACTGCAAATTTTTTTACTGTTTAAATCAATGTAGCAAATTTCCGGCTGTACGCTAATGTACGGCGACTCCTAATGGGCAATTATTCGCACTGAGATACCGATACCCTTAGTAATCACACTCAATGTAAAAGCAGAAATCCCAATCTTTCTTATTCAACTCAAAGAAGCAATATCTCTTGATACACAGCAATGCTAGATAGGTTATATTATAAACTTATAAATGCCACGGCGAATGCCAGTCAGAGTAATCCGTTAAGGGATTGGGGGCGACCGGTTCTCATCGTGTATTGGTAAATCCCATAGCATAAAACTCCAGATGACTGCAAGCTGCCTTCGTGAGATGAGTTTAATTGCTACATGACGACGAGAGCTTGGCGCCATTTTCTGAAGGCTCTCATTTGAGCCGTATTTGCCGCGGTGCTCATTAGTCACGTCGAACTATAGCTCCCTTGCCACGCAGTACGCGAGAATCAATTCGTTGACCTCTCGAAACTGTGAGAAAATTTTTAGAGGCGAATAGTAATGGCATCACTTGTCAGTGATAACGACATTTTTTTTGTTGTTGAAGCATTTTTTCCTCTTTACACGTGATATTTTTCTTGCGTTCTGCAAACGGCGCGGAAGGAAAAAAACGTTAGGTAATTTCGTTCAGTACTGGAAATTATCCGGCTCTTCTGTTATCTCTGCTACTACTACGAAGTACGCACGTACTCCTACGGCGCTCTGCACGCCTGGAAGAACACCTGCATTCCAGTAACGCAACTCATTATACCCGCTCATGTTCAATGCCGAGAGTCCCTTGGTTCGGTTGAGCACCACAATGAAAAAAAAACTCCGTAACTCGTTTTCCTCAAAATTGAATGCCGCCCCCAGAATAGCTGAAGCACAACTCGCAATTCTATATTATTAATAGTTTGCTCGAATAGAGCATTTCCAGTGAGCTGTCGTCTCGACACCAGCGTTTCGAAACTCTTGCGATTTTTTGCGCTTGTCACGTTTTGTGACACATATAGCTTATATTTTTTGAAACAACATTAGCACTGGCAGGATATTGTAATGATCATCTTGAAGTTCTATTTTTTCTTCTCTTCGGCTTTGGGCCGATGCACCCCATGTGACTGATATCACTCGGCTACGTTTTTCGGGACTCCAATGGACAAGTTCGATTAAATCCAGTGGGTGTAATAATTATTTTATAAAGAACATTTATTTGATGAGTAACTTCTGAAGAGAACAAGCGGGAATGCCTAGCAACATGCTTTCATCCAGTGCCATCGTGTTTGACAGCGCTTAGACACAATGCAGGGGGGCGGGGGTGACAGGAACAGGAAAGACGACGGCGCAGGCGGTGAACTTCAACCTTATTCCGGATCCGCCAAAACACTGCACATATACTCAAAACACCGGTGCGGAATTTCGTGCACTCGTGGCAACGAGAAGAGATATGAAAGGTGGGGGTAAAGCCACAAAGGCTATAAACAAAAAACCAATGGATACAACAAAAAACTGCCAACACGGGAAATAGTGGAGCGGTTTGACCAAAAGAATTTTCAAGAACTGGTCCGATAACATGGAAACAAATCATATAAACAAGCCCACATCAAGCATAGTGAAAAAATGAAGAAAGGCGTAGTCGCAAGAAAAAACGCGGAATGGAAACGAAAATGTTGATCGGGCAAGCAAACGAAAATTGGGCAACAAAGGTGAAGCCAACAATTAACACAGCTAAAGGCGGAAAATGAAATGCGGTAAATAAATATAATGATAAAAATGTGGAAAAAGCGCACGAGCTACAGAGGTGAAGCCAACACTTAACACAGCGAAAGGTAGAAGATGAGGTGCAGTAAAACCGAAAGAGAAAGGTAAAATATTAGCAAATGAATTTCAACAAAACGTATAATTGCTAAAAGCAAAGGAGCAGAAAAATTAACGCGATAAAAGGAAAGTTTGCGGAAAAACCAAAACACGTAACACGTTTGAAAACCCAGGGCTCGGACAAACAGATCCAGAAAGAAAGGTAATCTCTTATTTCCGATCGAGAGTGAAACCGAGGGTGTGCTTACACATTCACTCTGCACCCTCAAAATCTCGGTGGCTTCCACTAATTCACGTGTCATCTTTGTTCCGCTGCTTTTTTAGCACAGTGGATTTTTCGAACATCGGATGGCACGGCATTTTTGGGTGACAGCTTCGGCAGTGGACTGGCAGATTCCTGAGAGATATACCTGATAAGTCATTCTGATGTTCCCTCAGCCTTTCATTAATGCATCGGCCTATTTGGCCGATGTATACCTGGCGGCAAGACGAAGGGATTGACTAAACAACCCCTTCCGCGAATTCCGTTAACAGATTTCAGTGCCGTGTGGTGCAGGCTCTGTTTCTTTTTTTTTCGTTTTCTTTTACGATCCGACAGAGCTGCTATGGGCCCTGGGGAGCAGAGAAGACGTCTTCTCCGGCTTTCTCTCCCATTTTCTTAAGATTCTGTAAAATTTGGTGCATGTAAGGAATAACAGCAACCTTCTTTATATTGCTTGCGCGCTTCAGCCAGTGGGAAAGCCGTCGTTTTTTCTTGTTTATGTCCCCTCTCTATGTGTCTAAGCGCTGTCAACAACAGTAGATCAGCACCAAACAGCCCGACAGCTTGTCCTATTCATCCAGTGCATTGTCGATGTTAAACTCATACTGCTTCGCATATCTCCCTCTTAGACACTCTGATAGCTGGCTCAAGTTCCGCCCAAAGCGTAAGAGGACTGGGCTACTGGCAGAGCCGGTTTCCACTCGCGGGGCCACTGACCTACTTCATACCGCACAGCTGCCAGCAGATCCGCCATCAAGCGCCCGGAATAGCACCGCAAATGCGCGCGTCGGTGGTATAGTGGTTAGCATAGCTGCCTTCCAAGCAGTTGAGCCGGGTTCGATTCCCGGCCGACGCACTTTCTGATTTTTTTTTTTTTATTTTCTCAAGAAACAAAGAATATGGAGTATTGCTAGCATAAGCTGTGTTTTTGGCGGCACAGCCTGTCAATTGATTTTGCGGACAGCTTCAACAGCTAACAGAGAATTCTAAAACAGGAAATGCACGCTCGCGCGCAGTAAACGCACCCGCCAATAATTAATAATAATAATAATAATAATAATAATAATAATAATAATAATAAACGCAAGCATTCTGCGGGAACATTGCGGTTTATGTTAAATCATTCAACGTACGCAGACGAGATAACTCCGGTGATAGTGGCGCCATCCGGTTTGAATGAAGAGAATTTCTACAACAAACAGGCCCTCGTTAGGCCTAGGAGCTACACAATCGTCCAACGACATAAAAGACAGGCCAAATTTATCCTCCATCAAATTGGTTATAGGCAAGATATGACAAAGTGAAAGCCCCGTACCTTGTTTATGGCCATTTCAAGCGCCGAATAATACAGTAACACAGACGATTTAACTTCGAAGCGAGAAGAACCGCTTCACAGCGCGCCGCCATGTTGGCTGTCTTTAAGAATCTGCTGCATACGCTGTGTGTTTGACGTCACCGTTCGGTTTCTTCGACTTTTTTCGCTGCACTCGAACCACCACGTCCGCTTGCGGCGTTTCGACCCATCAGGTGGGGCACCTGCGTCAGATTACGAAGGTTTTTATGATGGCAGAAACTCTGAATACGGACCCTGGACATTTAACCTCTTCTCTTGGTTTGCGATAATTTCCTGGTGAGAACTGATTTCTTATCCTTAAATGAGCAAGGTCGATCGGCTGCTTGCGTAGCACTCACATGAGAAAGACATAAGAGCGCAAACTGGCAACACGGACGAGGAAGGGAACAGGACGAGCGCTACACTTTCAACAGGGTTTATTCAGGGAAGAGCGTATATATAGCCTCTGACCTTATCCATGCTCTTAATCTCAATTTGACCAACATCTACCTTTCACAGATATGCCTCAAGAAACATCATTTCACTGTGCCGGATAATAACCGAGGTATCACTGATGCAATTGTCACCTCGTTTCTTGATATAAAAGGCTTCTACGAGCTCACGTTCGGTCTTATCTCGGCTTTTCAGTAGCACTTTGCACTCAGGCAGTCGGGGCTTGCAGACTATACGTTTCTCTTTCGAGCATGCTTGGCAGTGGTCTGGAACATGGGCTCCTTTCTTATTCAATGAATTCTTGCGTTCAAGCAGGCGCTCATTAAGACACCGGCCGGTCTGTCCAACGTACACCTTCCCGCATGTAAGCGGGAACACGTACACCACTCCTTTCTTGCAGCCAACAAGTGGCGTTCGGTGTCTGATGGCGCACTTTCGCATTTCCTTTCTCCCAATACGTGAGCACATTCCGGCTAGTTTTCGCGGCGCTGAAAATACCACGTTGACGCCGTACTTATTGGCCATCTTCTTGAGATTATGAGAGGTGTGGTGTACGTAGGGACCAACTTCCGGCCTTTCCAGCCTTTTTTCTTGAAGTCTGTTGTTTTCATTGCTGCCCTTCAGCTTTTTCAGCAAGGTCTGCGTCACGGAGATAACCAGGGGAGCCGGGAAGCCTGCATTCTGCAACATGGACACCTGAGATGCAAAGCTGGCGTGCATGGCATGGTGGCAGGACTTCCAGTGCCTAGCGTCCGCACTAAAGAAGTCCTTCCACCATGAATGTACTGGAAATCGGGACACTATTGCTGTCATCTCTCCTTCAAAATATCCGTCATACTTTTTTCATGACTGAATGGCTGTATTACTTCGTAATTCATAACAAAGAGTTCAAGTTGAAGTAGCACAAGAGGAGCCCACTGCGTTCCTATTCGACGAAGCCGCTGTGATTGTTTGCACTCGAAGAGAGTCTTTCACATCTTTGGAATAGCTAATCGAATATCCTTTTATTCTATTGGGTGGAGGAATCAAATAGTGAATTTTCGCAGTTATTAGAAACGAAAGAAATAAGTTCTGAAATCTGCGAATACTATCCGAATAATTGGCACGTAGTTTGATCAAAACTTGCCCGTTATTTTTATTCCACGGCTGTTTAAAAGATGTTGCCATTCAATTCAGTCCTGAATAATGAACAGACCCACACGCGCCGTTTGCCATGCTACCGCTAATTCTATGAGGGACATGGACGGTTCGTACATAAAGCTCACACATGCCTTCATACAGCGGAAGATGATGCTGGACCCATCGAGCTTTGGTCGCGGCCTTTTCAGCAAACTCTGTCTTCATGGCCAGCGTCGGAGTCCATTGCTCGTACTTAGCTCTCGCCCGGCTCATATTCTGCGACGCGGCGGTAGACTCAAAAACTTTCTCCTAATCAATGAATACTATCATGAATTAATAATATTTTGGTTTTATTCGGCGCAATTCTCCAGGGATGGTTATTCTTCACAGAAGTGTTTATAATAACCGGGTAAGCTGTATGGTCAAGAGCTCTGGCTTTAGTTGACTACCGTTCAGCCTGCTCGAACTGAAGGAAGAGGTTGGCGTTGCTTAACGCTGATCTTCGAGCACGCCCGTTTAGGGATCATTTCATAGTTATTTACCATATACACTCTAATTATAGCAGTGCATTGTTTGCACTGTTTGGGACTGCACTTCCTGCCACACGATCTGTGAAGCCAATTTCGTGGTTTCAACTTTTGTACTGTATTCATAGTGTTACTGACGGCTTTACTGATGATGTTTTATATTTTATGACAATGAAAAAAAAAATATGGGTGGCCAACAATTTTGCACAGCGGCCTTACGTTCACCAGCGTTGGCTTCCAGCAGGCACATAACGTTTTCTGCTTGTACTAACATTCGTTTTCTTTCATTGGTGGTTTCAGTATTTTTATATGTTGCCAGCTTTTTGCAAACAACGGTGTTTCCTTAGACTGCTTGAAATGAAATATGAATACGGTTTTTTTGCACTTAGTAGTTATGGGCATAATACAATTTATCGCTACAGACGTCGTGTTAATGCTGCAGCGTTCAAGAAGTTACGCAGCCTTAAAAGCCGCTTGGTGATTAAGCGCACCTGAATGGAAAGCAAATAAAGCCCGACCTATTGTATATATCTACTACTCGGTGTCTCAGTGTGTTTTTGGACGAAAGATTATTATAAGCACCGTTTCCGTAGCGTGCTGTAGGCGTTCTGGCAAAAGGCCATAGGGGCTCTGTAAACAAGAAAAGCAAGGGTCTTCTTTCCAAAAGCCTGAGGCGAAGAGGGTCAGACTATGAAAGAAAGAGTCTGGGCGGAATTTCCAAAGCGCACAGAAGATATGAAGGAAATATATTGGGGCCACGGGCGAAGGTGCTGATCTCCCTGGTCTAGGTATTTTCAGAGAATTTTTGCAGCAACTCAGCCACCCATTTACCGCCTGAGGAGCGCATTTACCTGATGACCAGGAAAATTGCATTTTTGTGATGAGCATCACGAAAATTGCCGTATTTAGCTTAGCTGGTGTGCCGCGAGTTCAGATATCATCAAAATTTTGTGACGCAGGAAAAGGCTGCCATTTTTTCGGAAACCACCGATAGCTGCTGCGTTCACAAAGCCGAAAAATATACAACTGATTTTCGCAAGCGGAAGAAGCCGCATGGCTACGCAACAAAAGAAAAATATTATTCTGCTCTGGACTGTAATCATAAACAAGCCATATTACCGTCACTGTTCTATACCTCCGAGCATCCGTACAGAACCGCTGACAACAAAAATAAACATGTGTCGGTTGAGAATCCAACGCGGATGAACTGCTATGTAAGGTGCCTATGCTGACCCTGATACCTCCCGAGCTCTCTACAGATCACAGTTGCGCTAGCTGCTTTTGTATTACACATGTTCAAAGCATCCATCACTTTCCAGCGGCAGCTGCGTGGAACAGGCTTACCGCAATCACCATTTCTGTTATAGAGTAGAAAAGACAGAGCGCAGCTGTGGTGTTGCGCGCTGTGTTGGACAGCAAGGGCGGCAGAACAATTCCTGTGCCGAGTTGTGGCAAAAATGTAACTCGCAGAGCAGACGGCTCTCGCTACAAGAGTCAACAGACAGATTTTCTTTGTAATGCGGAAGGAACATGGCCGCTGTGGACAAATATGTTCCTCACTGAGAGGAAACGAAAACGAAACTCAAACGGGCAGTGCGTAAAAATAATAATTTGTTTTTTGGCGAAAGGAAATGGCGCAGTATCTCTCTCATGTATCGTTGGACACCTGAACCGCGCCGTAAGGGAAGGGATAAAGGAGGGAGTGAAGGAAGAAAAGAAGAGAGAGGTGCCGTAGTGGAGGGCTCCGGAATAATTTCGACCACCTGGGGATCTTTAACGTGCACTGATATCGCACAGCACACGGGCGCCTTAGCGTTTTGCCTCCATAAAAGCGCAGCCGCCGTGGTCGGGTTCAAACCCGGGAACTCCGGATCAGTAGCCGACTGCCCTAACCCTGGCAGAGCGTAAGAAATTCGTATTGGCTCTGCTTCAAGTTGATTGCGTTGCGCAAGCAGTCGGCTTTCGAAGCGAAAAGTTTCACTACGCCAGGTTTTTGAGCCGTCAGCGGGGCCGCAAGTATCACCTTGTATGCAGCTAGAGGTCAAACCGTGAGAAATACGCCTGTCTCACATATCTGGGTAGGCACCCAAACCATGCCAGTAAGGGAAGTAAAATGAAATTAAAATTGGTTGTAAGGAAAGGAAATTAAGCCTGTCTCACATATCGTGGGGGACAACGAATCGCGCCGTGAGGGAAGGAAAGTGAAATAAACATTGTTTTAAGAAAAAGAAAGGTGCCTATCTGACAGGTGGCCGAAATTATTCCGGAGCCCTCCACTACGGCGCCTCTTTCTTCCTATTCTTCCTTTCTTCTGTCACTCCCTTCTTTATTCCTTCCCTTACGGCGCGGTTCAGGTGTCAGTCGATATTGTAACAGTTGTTACACTGAAAAGGAACTTCAGCGTCGTCTACTTCTAGAGGCTGCGATCTCTTTCTTCTTCTACTTCCAATCCTCGTGTCACTGCCCCCTCTTCAGGAGCATCGCCCCGATGCGGTGTTACCGTCAGACCGAATAGTGGGGAGGAAAAGTGTTCAAGAGGTACACCACGAGACTGACATCACGGAATATGACTACATGCAGCCGGAAAGTCACTCGGGGGGTCGCTCGTAGTACGGCTTCATTCGCACCACATACACAACGTCGCTGCGCTTGCCGTTGTGCGATGAACGAGCTGGCGAGGCTGGTGCAACTTCGTACGTTACGTCGCTGAGGCGGCGGACAACAAGGTAAGGGCCGAAGTAGCAGCGCAGTAACTTTTCGTACAGCCCGCGACGACGAACGGGCGTCCAAACCCACACATAGTCGCCTGGGTGGTAGGTAACGTAGCGGCGTCCAAGGTTGTAGCTGTCAGCATCGACCTGCTGCTGACGGTGAATGCGGTGTCTGGCCAGTTGCCGTGCTTCTTCCGCGCGCTGAACATAGGTGGCGACGTCGACAACAAGTTCACTCTCACTGTCAGGGGGGTCCACGGGTAGCATAGCATCGAGGGGGGTGGTAACCTGTCGACCGAAGACTAATTCGAACGGAGTGAACTGCGTCGTCTCTTGCGGCGCGGTATTATACGCGAATGTTACGTATGGGAGATTTTCGTCCCATGTCTTGTGCTCGATATCAATATACATGGAAAGCATGTCGGTCAAGGTCCTGTTGAGGCGTTCTACCAAGCCATTCGTCTGAGGGTGGTAGGCTGTTGTACGTCTATGGCTGGTGTGCGTGAGCATGAGTACAGCCTGAGTGAAGCGGGCCGTAAATGCAGCTCCACGGTCAGTAATGATAGCTGCAGGAGCGCCATGACGCAGGACGATGTTGTGGACGAAGAAGTCGGCGACTTCAGCAGCAGTACCGTTTGCAAGTGACGTGATCTCAGCGTATCGGGTCAAATAATCTGTCGCGACCGCAATCCACCGGTTTCCTCTGGTCAAATTCGGAAAAGGGCCGAGGAGGTCTATGCCAATTTGCTGAAAAGGGGTCTTTGGTGGTGCTATGGGCTGCAGAAAGCCGGCTGGCTTCAGAGGAGGAGATTTGCGCAGTTGGCAATCCCGGCATGTTTTTACGTATCTACGCACGGATGGGAGTAAATTGGGCCAGTAATACTTACGCCGAATCTTTGCCAGTGTGCGACTAACCCCCAAGTGGCCGGCGGATGGTTCATCATGACAAGCGTTTAAGGTTTCGGAGCGTAACTGGGATGGCACAACAAGCAGATACGTCTCTTTGTTGCTGTCAAAGTTGCGCTTGAAGAGGACTCCACGCCGCAGAATGAAGGTCTGTAGTCCACGGCGAAACACACGGGGTACATGAGAATTCAAACCCTCCAGATACTTAACGAGTGGCGCCACCTCAGAATCTGCTCGTTGAAGCTGCGCCATACGGGAGATGCTAATGGCACAAAGAACAGGGCAATCTTCGGGGATGTCTTGCGTAGCCGGTTACACGGGCGCTCGTGATAAACAGTCCGCGTCCTGGTGCTGCCGACCCGATTTATAGACGATTGTAACGTCGTACTCCTGTAAACGGAGGCTCCATCTGGCCAACCGGCGAGAAGGGTCTTGAATGCTGGCCAGCCAGCATAGTGAGTGATGATCGCTGACAACACGAAACGGTCGGCCGTAGATGTAAGGTCGAAACTTACTCAGAGCCCAGATGACGGCAAGGCACTCTTTTTCGGTCGTCGAATAGTTCCGTTCCGATCGAGAAAGTGCGCGGCTCGCGTAGGCGATTACTCGCTCTGCGCCGTCCTGCCACTGTACGAGGATCGCTCTGAGGCCGACATTGCTGGCGTCAGTGTGGACATCAGTCTCTGCATTCTCGTCGAAATGAGCTAGTATTGGTGGACTTTGAAGGCGGCAGCGGAGTTCCTCGAAGGCTGCGTCTTGGGCACTTCCCCATGCAAAGGGTGTGTCATCTCGAGTCAAGGCAGTCAATGGCTCAGCTAGGCGAGAAAAATCTTTAACAAAGCGGCGGAAATACGAGCAGAGGCCCAAAAAACGTCGGAGGGCCTTCTTGTCGGTTGGGCGTGGGAAACTGGAGACGGCGGAAGTCTTGTCGGAGTCTGGAAGAACGCCTTGTGCGCTGACAACAAGTCCTAAGAAACGGAGCTCCTCAAGGCGAAATGGCATTTCTCTGGCTTGATCGTTAGTTGTGCAGACTGAAGAGCTTGAAGGACAATGCGCAATCGCTGCAAGTGTTGTTCGAAGCTAGACGAAAAGATGACCACGTCGTCCAGGTACACAAGGCACGTCTGCCACTTCAAACCAGCTAAAACAGTGTCCATCATGCGTTGAAATGGGGCCGGAGCAGAGCAAAGTCCAAACGGGAGAACCTTAAATTCGTACAGACCATCGGGTGTGACGAAAGCCGTTTTCTCGCGGTCTCGCTCGTCCACCTCGATCTGCCAATATCCGCTTTTAGGATCTAAGGAAGATAAGAACCTGGCGTCCCGGAGTCGGTCAAGGGCATCATCGATCCTCGGGAGTGGGTATACGTCCTTTTTGGTAACTTTATTCAGTTTCCTGTAATCAACACAGAATCGCAACGTGATGTCTTTCTTTTTCACCAGGACCACCGGCGACGCCCACGGACTTGTTGACGGCTGTATAACGTCGTCAGCAAGCAGTTCATCGACTTGCGTCCTAATAGCTTCGCGCTCTTTAGGCGAAACGCGGTATGGACGCTGACAAACTGGTGGCGTGGCCGAATCGGTGACAATGCGATGCTTGGCTACCGGCGTACGTCCGACCTTGGAGCTCGCCGCGAAGCAATCTTTAAAATCAAGTAGCAGCGACGACAGAAGGTTCTTCTGATGAGGTGACAACTCCGGGTTGATTTTAACCTTCTGAAGGGCGTTACTTGGTGCGGCATCGTCGTGAAGATTCACCTGTACGGGGCACAGGTTCGGCAACCTATTCACGTCGTCGAGGAAGGCGACGGCCGTTCCCTTGGCGAGGTGCTGAATTTCGTTCGTGAAATTCCTCAGAAAAACTGTCGCACAGCCGTCATTCAGTTCAACAAGACCGCGCGCGATAGCCACACCCTTCTCGAGCAACAGCAAAGGGTGACTGTCCGCAATACCTTCGTAGTCGTGAAACGAGTCGTTCCTCACTAACACCAGCACACTGGACCGTGGTGGCAGCATTACGTCGTCTTCGACTATACGCAGAACGTTGACTCCGGGCCTTCTGTGTTACTGTGCGCCACGGCTTGCTTCGTCGAAAATGTGACTCGCGCCTCGTGTAGATCGATCACAGCACCGTTTGCCTGTAGAAAGTCGAGTCCCAGGATCAAATATCTCGAACACTCGCTCAACACGACGAATTCACCCACGTAGACGAAACCGCGGATGCCGACTCGGGCTGTGCACCTTCCGGCCGGGCTAATGAGGTGACCTCCAGCCGTACGAATGCTAGGGCCCAACCACGGTGTCAAAACTTTGCTCAATTCCTGGGCGAGGGTGTGGCTCATCACAGAATAGTCAGCCCCAGTATCAAGTAAAGCGATGGTGTCAGTTCCGTCGCTACCCTGCCGCGGTGAGGAATCAGCGTATCGGTATATCGGCGGCGGAGGGTCTTCAGTTTTCCCGACAGCAGCGGCCTTGCCTCCGGAGACCGCTGGAATTAGTTTTCCCGGCGTGGACTGGGAGAACGCCGCTCAGGGTAGCCGGCGTCTCGGCGAGGGCTTGGGGAACGGTAACGCAGCGGAGATGACGACCTAGGATCCTAGCGACCGTATGACCCAGGCCTCTGACGGGCCGACAGATGAGCTTCAATTTTGAGTGGTCGTTCGCCATTCCGGGGGCAAGGGTCGTCGGGCGCGAAACCACGCAGACCCACTCGGCGGTACGGGCAGGCCCTGTAAAGATGTCCCGCCTCACAACAGTGGTAGGAAAGGGGCCGCCGGTCCGGTGCACGCCACACTTCACACTTCCGTGGCCGCTGATAAGCTGGTCGAGCAGGCACACGGGAAAGACCAGACTGCTGCGCTGCGTGAGTCGCGGTATTCACGTCGTAGCCTGGCGTTGGGGCCCGGCAGAGGACAGATGCATAGGTTGGTCTGACCTCAGTCTGTCTTGGGATCTCAGGCAGTTGTGGCTGCTGTGCTGCTAGGCGCACCTCGTCCCGGACGACTTCAGACAGCGATGTAACAGACGGCGCGCTGGGAGGCAGCTGGAGGGCTTGTAATTCCTCCCTGACGATCAACCTGATTAGGTCCCGTAAAACGGCCGCATCACTCCCTAGCGGCATCGAAGAAACAGCGGGCCCAAGCGTGCTTACATCCCGATTGTATTGCCGGGCTCGTTGCAGGAGTGTCGTCTGCATGGTAGTCGCTTCCGTGAGGAATTCGGCAACAGTACGCGGTGGACTGCGCACAAGACCGGCGAAGAGTTCCTTCTTGACCCCGCGCATGAGGTGGCGAAGCTTCGTCTCCTCCGCCATGGATGGGTCAGCACGCTTGAAGAGGCGCGTCATCAGAGATTGTTGTTGTTGTTGTTGTTGTTGACCTCACACAATGGCACATACCCACAAGGGGGATTGACCATAACCAGGCGGTGACTATTTAAATGACCAGTTGCATGTTGCAAGCATGGGATGACCTACCAAAATTTGGATCGCACAGTTTTCGTAGCCGAGGTAGTTGCAGGAGGTTAGGGGGGTCATACAAACTAAAATTCAGGCATAGAAGGGGTAGGGATTACTATAAGTGGTTGTAAAAACTGAAATACAGAAGCTGATAATGGGATGGGCAGGACGAAAGCTCATGAAGGTAGACGTTTTGATTCTAGTAGATAATTTTGAACGGCAGAGCAAACATTCCCATTGGTATGGACAAGCATAGAAGCGCCAAGAGACAGAACAACCGCAGAAGACAGGCGCGAACTGAGATTCTGTATTGGAACTTCTAATAGTCGCCTCCTAATCGATGAGTAGGACGGCAAAAAAGAAGAAAGTGCTCTATTGTTTCCGGCTCCTCACAATACGGACACAGTGGGGAGATCGCCAGAAGAGGCCTGTATAGGTAAAAATTTGGTTGCGGCACTCGGCAACGAAGCCTCTTGAAGGAAACTTCAAGATTGCGCGATCGCCAGACTGAGCTTCTCCATGGGAACAGTAGGTGCTGGAAGTCCTCCAAGGAAGTAAGCGCTGATGCGCCCAATTCGTTCATTACAGTGTACCGTCGAAAGCGTGCTGCCGTGATGTAAGCAGTTGTTTGAAGCGGGTCAACAATCGGTCCCCTCAGGGCTGCCTTCGCTAAAGCATCAGCTGATTCCTTTATTAGAAGACCCCTGTGCCCAGGAACCCAAAGAAATCGAATTGATGTGACGTGTGTACGGATCAGGAATTTTAGAATCCGAAAGAGCTGCGATTCAGTGGACGCCGAGAGCGAAGTGCATAAAGATAACGAGTCCGTAATTATTATTACTGCTGATAAAGAAACTGGTACCTTGCGCAGAGCGAGAACCACTGCTAGAAACTCAGCCAGATAGATACGAGTGAAATCTTGGAGACGGAGAGAAAAAGACCAGTCAACTGACTGGGAGTAAATACCTACACCTGCCTTTTCTGCACACACCGAGCCATCAGTCGCAATTGGAACATGTGAGCTGAAGGTCAACAAATAATCCTGCAACATACCATTTAACCATGAGAAAGGCAGTAATTTTGCATTACGTGGATGAATGTCATCGTAGATGATAGACACATTTGCAGGGATGGACCGCACCGGAACAATTTCAGGTATTCGCAAGTTGAGTGGGCCCAGCAAAGATTCAACGAAACAGATTTGGGGAGTTTGAAGGCGAGACCATCCGACACCCAAGAACTCCGCTCGCTGCCCTAGGAAGATCAACTCGGCTGCATGCTGCTCCGAGTCGCAAAACTTTAAAAAGGTTTGTACTGTCAAAAGGCGAAACCTTGCAGTAAGAGACGGCACGCGCGCTTCCAGATACAAAACATTGTTTGCCACGTATTTAGGGAGACCCAAACACAGGCGCAGAGCTTCTCGCTCTAAGAGCAGAAGTGGGCGCAGTTTGTATGCAGCTGCTCCAGAAAACAAAACGCAACCGAATTCCAAGATTGGCCGGATATACATTTTATAAATCAGCAGCAGAGTATGTCTGCGCATACCGCAGCGAGGGCTACTCATCCTTCGCAGAAGGCCTACCGCCCGAATCCCTTTCGCAGCAACCTGATCTATATGTGACCGCCAAGAGAGAGAGGAGTCATAAGTTACCCCGAGATACTTTAGGGAACATACCTGAGGAATGGCATGATGACGATAAGACAATGAAATGTGTACCTGTTGAGTAACCGGAAAAGGTAACAAAGCGCACTTGTTTACATTAAGACATAAGTGTAATTCAGATAACCATCGGTCAAGGGAATCTAAATATGACTGTAAAACCATATACACAGAATGTAGATCACTCGCAGCAGCAAAGAAAGCTATATCGTCTGCATACAAGTACGTAGTCACGTCAGGGGAAGTCGGAATCGAACTGAGTAAGAGGTTGAATAGAACAGGGGAGAGAACTGCACCTTGAGGCACACCTCTAGATTGATTAAATTTCCTTGTAGAAACTCCGCTTTGACAACAATAAAATTCTCTGTCAGCCAGGAAAGCTGACACCCATTCCACAAAATAACTTGGCAAGCCCAGAGCACGTAGTCTGTACATCAGAGGCCCATGTTCGACACTGTCATATGCTTTCGAGATGTCTAGTGTTACCAGCGCAGCATACTGTCGACGCCGGCGCGCTAGTCGGACACGGCTTTCGAGGTCAGTATGCGCACACCATATAGAGCACCCAGGCTTGAAACCAATCTGACAGGGGTTAAGTAGTCCCTTTTCAGTAATAATGGGCATGATTCGTCCATACAGCACGCGTTCAACCAATTTCACCACATTCGATGTCAATGAAATTGGTCGAAAGTTGTCTAAGACCAACCCTTCGCCTGGCTTTTTAAGCACCGGGATAATTTTGGAAACACGCCATACATCTGGGATCCATGGGGTTTTAATAGAGTGATTTACCGGCTCCAATATAGCATTGGGGGATTCGTCGAACCATATTTTAATCATCGCAGAGGTGACACGGTCAGGACCAGGAGCTGCAGAAGGTAACCGATTTATCACCTGGGAGAGCTCAGAAACCGAGACATTAAGGAAATCATCATAGTGATTCCCAAGCAGTTGTGGGCGAGATAGCGCAGCCGAAAAACGGTGTTCCAAGCCTTTGCCAATTTCTTCTAATGACCTGGCAAGCTCTACTGGAGTCCGCACATTAGAGGGTATGTTGTGAGGTGGTGGCAGCCTGTTCCTTGACCTCAGAAAGCGAAACAAGGCTTGTGTGTTATTAGATTTTGATAGATGGTCATAATTCTCTTCATCTTATTTTTCTTTTGCCCTAGCGACTGTGCGCTTGAAGGTAGCTGCAAGAAACTTATAATCGATCCAATTCCGGGGACATTGATTATGGATAAGTTTCTTCCAGGCCGCCTTGCGCCACCTATAATCCTTTGAACTTTCTGCATTCCACCGAGGGCTCTGAGAAGTGCCTATGCTATCGCACACTGTAAACTCTGATTGCCTCCGTACCCGATCTAAAATAGAGTATAAGCCTAACACCCTGCTTTCCTGAGACAAATTCGGCAAAGAGTGCAGTTCTGAACTGAGTGAACTTTTGAACTTGTTGTAATCGACTACGGTGCAGCTGAATCCACCGAAGAAGTCATCGGACACACAATGTCAAAAGTGAGTGGGAAATGGTCACTGTTTGTTGCAGAGTCAACCGGAGTCCAGGAGGAAACTGCTACCCCTGGGGTTGAAAACGTTAAATCCAATGCTGATCGGGAGTGCCCACGGGGAAAGGTCGGAAAACCCGAGTTATGACAGTTTAGGTTATTCACACAAGCCCAATCCCATAAACGCAAACCGCACTGGTCTTTTCGATACCCCAAGTCAAGTGATGCGAATTGAAATCCCCAACAAGCAACACATGTGATCTGCTGACAGAGAGTAAGGAATCTAACGGCCGTGTGTCATGAACCCCAGATGGAAAATATACATTTGCGACAGTAATGGGATGGAAACCAGGAACTGAAAGATCCACTGCCTGAATTTCGCAATGAGCGTCCACCCGCTGAAACACCAATCGTGCCTTGTGACAGAATCTGGATGAAACCAGCAGAAGCAAACCGCCCCCCCCCCCCCTTGATGTGCGGTCCATTCTAAAAATTCGATAATGTTCCATTTGAAATGAAAACTCTTTCGACAACCAGGTTTCTTGAAGCGCAATGACATGAGGAGAAAATCGATTTGAAAGAGTTACTAAATCAGTGAAAGTTGATTCAATGGAACGGCAGTTCCAATGCAGCACTCTCAGAGACCCTATTCTGCCGAGAGATCTGCAGCAGCAACTGCCTTTTCCAAAGTGCTGTGGTGACCAGTTTTTCCTGAATTACTCTTTTTTGTTTTGGATTGAGGGGATCTAGACGGACCAGCAACGGCCAAAGGAGACCGGCTACGTTTCTGAGCTCGAGCATCGAGCTCCATCAGCTCAACACACCCATCAATTGCTCCGGTCGTGACTTCAGGTACATGAGTTGGAGGCGTGCGCTCTTTTTGCGGCTGCATTGAAACAAGGGAAGGCGTCTCCGCACTGAGTTCAGTAGGTACTGCAGGATCCACGGATGACTTCAACGCAGCATTGGAGGTCATTATTGAAGAGGTCATTTGCGCCACCATGACTTGCGATATGCACTCTTACTGAATTCACTAGCCGATCCATGACCTTGGCCATTGCCTTTTCAACCGCTGTAGCAATCGCATCTGGCAGGCTTGAATGCACGACCGCCGTCGTCTGCCGTGCTGCCACACTTGAGTACCCGTACGTCCTTTCCTTAACAATAGCCATAGCCTCGCGCCTTGAGCACCGGCGCTTTTCTAACACTTCCATCACCTTAACCTCCTCAGCCCTTGCAGGACAATTAGAATATGTGGCGGAGTGACTACCGCTGCACAAGCAACACATCTCATCTTTTGAACACCTTCCTACACGGTCATGATTTCCACCACACTCACTGCACCTTGAGCTCGACTTGCAGGCGTTCGCGCTGTGGCCAAACCTCAAGCAGTTGCGGCATTGAAGTGGCCTTGAAGAATACGGATCGACCCTGAAAACCAGGGGCCACACCTTCAACTCAGATGGACAGGAGAGACCCGCAAAGGTGGCAATTACCGTTTCAGTTGGAAGTTTTGTTTCCTCAACGACCCGAGTGCACCGATGTACAGAAATCACCCCTGCGGAGGAGAGTTTCTCTAGCGTTTCCTTAGGGCGTGGGTCAACCCCTCGCACCAGCCCTTTAGAGCACGCCAAGTGCGGCGGTATAAATGCGCTTACCGACTGGCTTCCAAAAGCTGTGCACGTTAACAAATCCATGATGCAGGCCTGGTCGGCCGACCTGCACACCACGCCTCCTCTGCCGTACTGCCGGACATCACAGATTTTTAAGAAGTGAGGCGTAATCGCCTGTAGCGCAGTCTGAACCGCATCCGTGTTATTGAGTCGAATGGCGTCACCATCCGATGGAACCAAGGCCACGGGAATAGTGCCGACGCCACACCGAAAGAAGGCGTCCAGGGGGAGTTGGTTAGGGGGGAGGCTGGCCGACCAGGGGGAGTTCCCCTGGCCAGGAGAGGACGTCGACATGCGCCCTTAGCGACCTGCAAGCGCTCTGCAAAAGCGAAAGACAATCAAGCAATCAGAATCTAGTGATACGAACAGTCACCGCCCAGTGAGACCACGCCCGCCTGTGGGAACAGGGACAGCCACGTCCACGAACGACACCAGGAACGGACCTACACTTCAGCGTCGTCTACTTCTTCTTCTTCTTCTTCTTCTCCTCAAGTAATATGGCACATACCCACGTGGGGGGGATTGGCCAAGGTATAGGGTAGAATGCCAATGAAGCATTTGCGCGGGGAAGGAAACGTCAGAAGACTGAATCAAGATAAAAAAAATTGGGAAAAATAAAATGAATTCAAGAGGTATGAGTCATCCGGAATAGAATCAATCTAGCCTTTTTTGGACATGCGAAAGAATTTTGTGTATAGCTAACAAGAAAATCGATTAGTTGCACTTATGTAATCGTGAAGGTAGCCGCATACACTGCTTAACGGGAATCCCTTGGCACTCGCACCGAACGATAGAAGAACTGTAAGAGACAGAGGCAGTCCTAGTCTCGAAAGAGGAACCTCCAGATATTGCTTTCTCTGAACCGCGAACCGCCGGCAAGAGAGGAGAAAATGATCGATTGATTCAACTTGCCCACATGATACACAAAGGTTTGTCGCAGCGAACCCGCACCTGCATAAGTACAAGTTTAAGTGAGGGATTCTACATCGCAGGAGCGTCATGGACACTTCACAAAGCCTTGACTTACACCACCGGATATTTCATGGGTACTTTAGGTGTTGAAAGTCCACGGTATTCAGCAACGGATCACTCAAAGTGGCTGAAATATGTTGGAACCGCTGGAAACGTGAAGCTGCTAACAGAATGAGGTGTGGGACGGGATATATTACAGGTGCGCTGAGAGCTGACCTTGCCAATAAATCAGCCACCTCGTTAAAATAGACGCCTGAATGCCCAGGTACCCAGACCAAACGGATCTCGCGCACTGTGCTCGGAACAAAAAACCTAAGTGAACGGGTCAAGAAAGATTTTTCCGAATTTTGGAGAGAGACAATAACTGAAAGGCAGTCTGTGAGAATAAGAACCCGTGCGACATGTCTGGGAATTTTGAGAAGAGCCAAACCAATGGCCAAAAACTCTGCGAAGAATATAGGAGTATAATCAGGGATACGAACGGAGTAGCTCCAATCTAGATCCTGCGAATATATGCCAATCGCCGCCTTCTCACAGCTGCCGGAGGCATCAGTGGACAGAACAGTATGATGTGGAAAATTCTGTAGGTGTTCAGAAAGAAGACCATTTAGGGTATGTGCGGGCATATGCTTCGCATGGGACGGGAAAATAAAGTCGTAATAGAAGACGGGATCAGCCTGCGTGTCAGCAACTCGTTGCAAGGAGATCAGATCAACCTGAAGCGGAGCTAACAGATTCTGCGTGAACCTAACTTGCGGAAGCTGATAACGTGGCCAGTGATTAGTCAAAAAAAGGTGTGGTTGGGATACAAAAATTGGAATACTAACGCCTGGGGCCGGGTCAAAAGACTTGAGGAAAGTACGCACTGTTAGAAGTTGGAAGCGGGAATAGAGGTTGGGGATACGCGCTTCCAGATAAAGGACAGCGTTGGAAGCTGATTTTGGGAGCCCGAGGCATAGCCGTAGGGCACGTCTTTCCAGTAAGGCTAATGGCTGCAGCTTGTAGTTCGCGCTACCAGAGAACAAGGGGCAACCAAATTCCAGAATTGGTCTCATATAAGCCTTATAGAGCAACAGTAGCGTGTCACGACGCATGCCAAACTTTTTATTGCCAACTCGGGTCAAACGGCCCAGTGCACGTTCCCCTTTAATAACATTATTCTTAATATGGTGTCGCCAGTCCAAATTTTGGTCATAAGTAACACCTAGGTATTTAACCGACTCCACCTGCGGAATTGGAGTGGAGCGGTAGGCTAGCGAGATGTACATAGGAGCGTCGGGTGGAAATACCAGCACGCCGCATTTGCTGACATTAAGTGATAAATTGATTTGGTCCAACCAGACTTCAAGAGCATTCAGATATGCCTGCAAATACCCGTAGAGCACATGAATATCATTTGCTGATGCGAAAAAAGCTATATCATCTGCGTATACATAAACTGTAACGTTAGGATGAATGGGGATGTGCCGAACTAATATGTTGAAAAGCAGCGGAGAAAGAACAGAGCCTTGCGGCACACCTCTTGATTGACCATAGGTATTAGAACAAAAAGATCCGTCTGTACAGAAGAAAAATCTATCATTTAGAAATTCACAAATCCAGGCGTAGAGGTAATGCGGTGGTTGTAGTTGAGCAAGCTTGTTAATGAGGACTGTGTGCTCCACGCTGTCATAGGCCTTCGCAACGTCAAGCGTCACCAAGGCCGAAACTTCTCTCTGGCGCATTGAGAGCCGTATTCGGCTCTCGAGATCCACATGCGCGGACCATATGGAACAACCGCGACGAAAGCCAATCTGTGCGGGACTGAGGCCGTTAATATGATGAACATGCTTTGTGAGGCGACTGTGTACTACTCTTTCTATTAGCTTTACTAAATTTGAGGTTAAAGCAATCGGCCGAATATTGTCTAATTGAAATCCATTGTCTGCATTTTTTAAAAGTAAAATTATTTTCGCAATTTTCCAACTGTGAGGAATCCAAGAGGTTTCCAATGACGCATTTACAATATCTAGAAGGTGAGTTGGAAAGTCGTGCGCTAAAATCTTTAACATGCCCACAGTAATCCCGTCAGATCCCGGAGCAGCAGAGTGCATCGAGGAAACAATTTGCAGGAGCTCCGACACGTCCACCTCAGGATAGTCCGAGCTGGGGGTGAGAGTGTGCAAAGGTTCTGCTTTCTGTACCTGGAAACGTAAGGCCAGCCCCTGCGCGATGCGTTCAAGGTTTTGCTTAGCCTCCTGCGGAGACATTACCATTGACCTTATGCGGTTGGAGGCCGGAGAGCTGTTATTCTGCGCCATGAATCTATAGAGAGCCTTCTTATTCTGGGGTTTTGAGAGATACGTGTTTAAATTTTGATTATAATCCTTCTTTGCCTTTTTAACAGTTCTTTTGAAACATGCAGAAAAGAACTTATAATTTATCCAATTAGCTGGGCTCTGATTATAGGAAAGGCTTTTCCAGGCTGCTTTTCTACGACGATAAGCTTTCTCACACTCCTCCGTCCACCAAGGAGACGGCTGTCTGGCAGGAGCAGTAGTGCACACCGAGAATACAGAACTCTCAGCAGCATCTTGCAGAAAGGTAATTGTCCGCTGAGCTCTTTGTGCTCGACCTGAGCTAACTATGGAGGGGAGTGAGGCAGATATCAATTTTTTGTACATAATGTGGTTTAGAAATTTCATGGTTGCACCACCTTTTCTGATAGGCGAGGATATAATAGAAAAGGTTATTGGAAAGTGGTCACTAGATGTACCTGATTCTTCAGTTGACCATGCAGATACGCCAACCCCACGAGATGCTAATGTTAAATCTATGATTGAACGGGATCCTCCACGCATAAAGGTTACTGCTCCGGAATTACAGCAGCGCACTGCATTCATTGACATCCAGGACCACAGAAGCTGGCCGCAGGAGTCAGAGCGACTATCCCAGGCACTGTGGTGCGAATTAAAATCTCCTGCGATGACTGTGCTGTTTGCGCCGCTCAGTAAGGTGTCCAAACAGTCTGTCCTGTGAACACCGATTGGGAAGTAGACGTTAGCAATAGTGACTTTGGCGCACTGTGGAAGGGAGATTTCAACCGCCAACAACTCACAGTCAGGGCGCATAACTGTCTGCGAGATTGATGCCCGGTGACATATTTTTGTAGAGATCATAGTTATTAACCCACCACCCCTGCCATTAACGCGATCTACCCTGAAAACACGAACTTTTTTAAATGTGAATGATTTAAGTGGAGAGAGCCACGTTTCTTGTAAAATCACAATATCTGGATTATGTTTATGAAGAAGTAATTCAAGATCCGGTAAAGAAGAAAGTACGGAGCGACAATTCCACTGCATAACTTTTAGACCCGCCATGATTATCGACTGGTTAAAGAGGCATCAACAGCCTCATTCAGCACATCAGTCTGGGGAATTAATTTGGGGGGTCCTTTCTTTGCTTTAACTTGCGGAACAGCTGACTTCGAGGGTGAGGAAGAAGCTCGACGCTTCTGGGAAGTGGTGAGCATTTCAACGTCCATGCTACAAGGATCTACGTGAGCGACACTGTCAGGAGCGCTGTTGGCAGGCGGTACTTGGGGCACGGTAGGAGGCGACATGGAATGACTCTTACTAGCAGCACTCGGGAGTGATGCCGGCGTAGCCGCCGAAACATGTGATTCAGTAGGCAGAGATTGGCCAGCAACAAGTTGAGATAGAGCCTCGGTGAAACTGCCCAGCATTCGCTCGACCACCACAGAAAGAGCCTGTTCTACTGAGGACACTATTGAAGTAGTCAAACTTGACGGTATATCAGCAACAGAGCTTCGCGCACGGCTGGCATATGTATTATCCCTCCGATCCAGAAGTGCATAAGCATCTGCTCTCGAACATCGTTTCGCTTGAATGATATCGAGCAGGCTTTGTTCGTCGGCTCGTTTCGAGCAGTTGACATCATCAGCTGAGTGGTTGCCCTTGCATAGGCAACACTGGGGCTGATCAGAGGCGCAGCTGTCATCTGAATGCCCTTCTCCACAAACCCGGCAGCGGGTCGCCGACTTACACGCTTTACCACTGTGACCGAAACGCCAACAGTTGTTGCACTGAAGAGGACGGGGCTGCAGAGGGTCCACACGATACACTATCGGCCAAACCTTGAGTCCAGAAGGACAGGAGGAACCAGCAAACGTAGTGATAACTGACTCTGTCGCAACACGCACACCATTGAATTTTCTACTGCACCGGTAGACAGAAAGAACCCCCACACCTGCATCCTGAAACTCCTTCAGTATATCCTGCGGGGAAGATGCTGGGTCCACGCCACGAACAATACCTTTGGAACATGCGAGCTGTTCCGGGATGAAGGCTTTAACCGCTAAGGACTGAAATATTTTGCACTGGAGCAGGTCTGTGACACAATCAAAGTCAGCGGACCTGCAAACAATGCCTCTCCGGCCGAACGGTCGCACCTCAGAGATCTGGAGGTAGTGGGTAGTGAGAGATCTTAGCTCCTGCTGAAGGACCTTGGGGCTTTTCATCTTGATCGTTCCCTCACCGATCGGCACGAGAGCCACAGGGATGATGTCAACTCCATTTTTACGAAAATTTTCTAGCGGCAAGCTTTGGGTGGGCAAGCTGGCAAACCAGGTTGCCGTCCCTCCACCCGGGGAGGTCAGCGACATACCTGAGCCAAACGCACTCTCAAATGCACATTAACCTGGCCTACAGACCTAACCTGAGACCTGGCCAAATCCCCCACACAGAACGGCCTCACCAGAGATGACCACGTAGGCACCACCAGGACACCACAGTTGAGCTCGAAGCCAAGCACCAGCAAGAACACGTCAGCACCGTCAGCACCGTCAGACTTTGCCCGGTGAACTGCCGGTGGTAAGGTCGTCTACTTCTAGAGGCTGCGATCTCTTTCTTCTTCTACTTCCAATCCTCGTGTCAATATTTTAGAGAGATACTTCGGCATTTCCTTTCCCCCAAAACCAAGTGTCATTTACTGTCTCGTGTGAGCGCCTTCAATGTCGGTTCGAAGAAAGCAAGATGTCTAAGATATAAAAAAAATCTTACTTATGTGTGTCTGTCGGTATGGCTATCTATGGAAATCGCCACTCGCTCGACCACAAACGTAGCCAGGGAGATGCAGATTTCCGCTTTCGACCTCGATTAACCAGAGCTAAGCCCCCAGCACTTTTTTTTTGTCTCGGTTTTCAATTTTTGATGGCTAATAAAAAATCAAAAATTGATAGCAGTAAAAAGGAAAATAAATAAAATATTAACGAAAAATAAAAGTACAAAACAAAAGAAGAAAATGCGATGTCTAAAGGCGCCGTGGGAAAAAACCCGCGTTCTAAAATGTCCCAGGCTTTCGCATTCCTGCAGGTAGGCAGACTTTAGTGCCCTCAAAATTTCTTGGGTACGTATAGTGTGTGTGATGAAAATTTGTTTTGTAAACCCCCGACAAATCCCCATGAATTCGAAAAAGAACCTCGGTTACTCGTATTAGCCGCCTCTACTGGCGTAACCAGCCACCGCGGTGGCTCAGTGATTATGGCGCTCGGCTGCTTTCACGAAAGACGCGGGCTCGATCCCGGCCGCGTCGGAAGCATTTCGACGGAGGCGAAATGCTGGAGTCTCGTGTACTGTGCGATGTCAGTGCACGTTAAAGAACCCCAGCTGGTCGAAATTTCCGGAGCTTTTCACTACAGCGTTCCTCTTAGCCTGACTGTCTTTTCGACGTTAAACCCCCATGAAACATCTGTAACCAAACTTCTGCAACTTCTTTCTGCTTCGTTTGTTTTTCTCTGTGCACATTTTCAGTAAGGTCTAAATCTGCTGCTTTTGGTTCGCGCAGCCGTCCTTCTTCATTACGTACAGTGTTTAATTTGTTGTTTTCTTCCACTAACTTTGCACAGGATATATATATATATATATATATATATATATATATATATATATATATATATATATATATTAAAGAAGCCAACAGTCACCGAAACGAAGGTGCATAGGGAAATGTTTCTATTTTTTTTTAATATCTAGTGCCAATCAATTAGTTTTTAAAGATTTCTTATAAAGCAGCAGAAAAAACAACCATGCCGCCCGTTGGATCCGAACCCACGACCTCTGAATATCGCGTCCGGTGCTCTTACCAACTGAGCTACGGCGACGGCTGTCCAATCTGCTGCTTTCGTGGGTATTTATGTTTTTGCGGGTAAGCGAACCTTGAGAGTGTTCACCAGCGCCACCCTCGTCCACAGCGGTGGACGTAGCACGTCCTGTAATACCGCAAGTGTGACGTAGAACGTCATCTAATGACGAGGGCGGAAACTGTGCGAGAGCCCTCTTATGCTACCTATGGCATCAAGACTGCCAGAACCGAGACCCCCGTTAAGCTATTAGCAGAGAAGGCAAATGAAGTGAGGGGCTCGTTTGACAAATATATTAAAGAAGCCAACAGTCACCGAAACGAAGGTGCATAGGGAAATGTTTCTATTTTTTTAATATCTAGTGCTAATCAATTAGTTTTTAAAGAAGATTTCTTATAAAGCAGCAGAAAAAACAACCATGCCGCCGGTGGGATCCGAACCCACGACCTCCGAATATCGCGTCCGGTGCTCTTACCAACTGAGCTACGGCGACGGCTGTCCAATCTGCTGCTTTCGTGGGTATTTATGTTTTTGCGGGTAAGCGAACCTTGAGAGTGTTCACCAGCGCCACCCTCGTCCACAGCGGTGGACGTAGCATGTCCTGTAGTTTATATATATATATATATATATATATATATATATATATATATATATATATATATATATATATATATATATATATATATATATATATATATATATTCGAAAACACTACTGGATAACAAACGCTACAGCGACATCACTTGTATGAAAACTCACTACAGACTTGACGTCACCAGGACTAAAGCAAAGCTAGTAAAACTCGAAACCGCAATCGCTTTCATTTCCATTTTGCTGCGCGTCGGGAATATATTCCATAATAAAACTGCAAAAGTAAAATTGTCTTTGAGAGTAAACATGGAATTATCGGTCGCGAAATTCTTCGTTTCGTTATTTTCTGCTTTTTAACTGCCTTTCGGCTAGCGCAGAAGGATTGCATTAGTATTAGAACGTCGATGGATAATCTTTTGGTTTAATGAGGCTGCTTACACCATGAAATCCTTTATCTTATTTCTTTTTTTTGGCCGAAGATACTAAGAATGCCACTGAAAAAATTACCATAAAACATTTTTGTACCCTTGAACAAAGAACCCATGGACGCGAAAAAATGCCTTACTTTTAAAAACGGAACATTTGCTAAATGTGAAAATAGTGGGAGTTTCATGCTAAATTTTTCCTTTTCTTGCAACGCGGTAGGCACGCAGGCCTATTTTATGGCAATAATGTCAGAGTTTTTACAGGGTCCGAGATTTTGTGTAAAATGTTCTCCTTCCACTAAGCGGTGTGTAAAGACACTCTTGTGATGAAAATCTCTAGCTCCACAGCTGGCCAACATGCTCAGTGCCATAATTTGCACAATTTTTGGAATCTGTATTCACTCAAATTTTGCAGTTTTCGGCCTTGAGCAACAAAAGGTAATATAAAGGGCTTGCCGCCTCCTTCTTTTAAAGATAGAACCGACGAATACCCTACTCTCGATGTATATGAATCGCGCATTGCCGCTGAAGATACACTGATACGTCCCAAAAATTTCAGGTAACTCTCTGCCCACGTCCAGGAAAATTTTTCGAATAGAAAAGGGCGTAAGGGCATAAGAGAACTTGTCAATTTCAAAAAGCTGAATGTAAAAGTCCCCTACAAAAATGCTTTATACTAGCAGAACACTCGTGTACAGGGTTTTCCAAAGCAGCGGTGTGCTTCTATCGGCGCAGTACAGCTCTAGTAACATTCAAGAAATTACATTGTTTTGGAGCTTCCGGAATACATTTCTTACCACCTTCAATGTTTTTATGGCTGGCAATGCCAGAAGCAGACCACAGGAGCTCTACACTATCAAAAAAGGAATATAACAGGGGTGTGGAATTGTTATATATTTGATAGAAAATACCTATCAGGACCTTCTGTGTGCTAAAAATTAACTGCGGTTCTAACCACTAGCTGCTGGCGAGCACGTTTTCAACTCTTGCTTATACAGCGCTACTCAAATACGAGCACAAATAGAAACCTGCAAAGCGCGGATAAAATAAATGTTGCTCTTTATTGTTCCTAAGCATGTTCAGACCAGGAATAGGCCATCAATATACATTTGTTGCCATAGTTTCTGGTCCCTGTACAAAAACAGCGTAAAATATGTATAATTGTTTGTAACAAACGGAGGTTAATATGTGCTTTGAAGAAGTATGTTTTGTTGTCTGTGTGTGTTTTGAGCATCCTGAACTAAGGAAAAATGTGAGACTGCGCAGATCTTGCCTAAGCACAGTGAGCACATATTTGAATCTACAACGCTTTCACTTTTCGAAACATTTCGTTAATGTCACCTGGTAATTATCGCTGTAGAAAAGCCATTTAACTACGTACCGTGAGACCACACAGATGAGTAAATTCCTTCGCTCTACGAAAGACCTTAGCAACGACATTTAATTAGACACATTCTGGCACGCCAATAGGAATTCGTTCCCTGGAAGCTGCTCCTACGGTATGACGCACGGAACTTTCACGTGCCAAGTAGAATTCATCCGTAATAAAGTGTGTAAACTTTTTCTGTGGATTGCCGACATAATCGAGGATTACTTCTATAGTGCCCAAGGACACTGCTTTTTGCCTATAATGAAGCCTGCTTGGCCTCTTTCGTAGTCCTTGCAAAGGGCATCTGGCATAGTATATAACAAAGCCATGCCCGTAAACTTTTTTTTTCTGAACCAGAGCAAACTGATATCGGACCAGTAGCGGAACAACGTGGACGGAGGAGATCAAATTTTTTTTCCAACTTGCAACACCGTTTTCGTTCTTCGGTATTTCCTGACATGTTTTCAAATCAAAATAGGTGTTACCTACGTTTCTTGGTCACGGGTCTGGAGTGGAAACTACAAATATGCTACGGCCGTTTCTTCCGGAAAAAAAAAGTTATTAGTTCAGTGCTTCCGTGAGCGTCGTCTTTCCTCTACTTGTTTTTTTTTTTTTGCTCTGGTTCATCAAAAATGGTGCAAGACCAACCTTTCGAACAGCAAGTGTTACAGTTAAAGTTTTCCTGAAAATATTATTCACATATGACAACACTCAAGCATTTATTAGGGTAGCTGTTTGGGCGAGTTGGTGAATTATGAGGGAAAGTAGCACTCAATGACACAGTACAAAACGAACAGGATGCCACCTGCACTAACTTTCAATTCATTTTCTTTATTCAACGCAGTACGGGTTTTTCTGCATTTCGAGAACATGAATATATGATCCCACAATCATATCACAGCAAGTCACTTTCCTCCACTCATCTAGGTTTTCTTCGCGCCATCAACAAACATGATCTCCTTTCTTGATGGCTATACAGGAGTGCTAGCAAAATCATCTTTCAGGATTCTTTTTTCTCTAGCTTCAATGACTTCCCGTGTCAGCGGTTTTCTCCTCCTGTTTATGACTGCATTCATTAAACATTCGGCTGCACACACCTGGCTTACATTATTGACCAGTGTTCAGAAAGATTTCCTTTACCGTTTTCTACACTACTGTTAAGTTCGCGTGGCCTTCCATTCAGGAATCTCCCTTTTTGGCCAATGTATATTTTACCACATGACATCTGAAAAGAACAAACAAATCCTTCTACACAATCAGTAAATTTGTTTTTTTTTTGGTTCTCACAACACTGTTTCTATTATTCATAACAGGGATTAATCATCTCACACATTTTTGCCAGTTTGTCTGGGGCAGAAAGAAACTGCTCGAACATCTGCTTTCTTGCTTGTTTTCTCCAAATTGCAAAATGCACAAGATTTCACATGATACGAAGAAATTAGGGAAGAAAGCAGAGGTTCGAATAATTTTTAATTATAATTGCAGAGCGGCAGGAGCATCCTTCTCTACACAACAGTTGTCTGTGATGAGTTAAACAAATTGCCCGTCAAGCTGGAGCCCGTAAAACGTAAAACGTTTGTGGCACCAGGCATTTTCAACACTGAACACCAGGCGCGAAACAGGCACGACGCACTAATGTGAGAGGCGCTATCCACGCGGTGTACTGAAAAGCAAGTTTGGCGGAGAGACAATGCTACTACAGAAAATAGAAATCCATTAAATCAGCATGAGATCGATTGATTGATTTATTTATTGATTAATTGATTGATTGATTGATAAACTTTAATGGATAAAATGGGGGATAGCGGTAGTACGTCGGGAAGAGGTTGGTGAGAGATTAGCGGTCGGAAGCCCTTGGTTCAGGAGTCATTCTGCCTCAGTTGCCACTCTGGCTTTGTGTACCAGCGTAAGTTGAGTCTCCGGGTTCGGGTCGGCTAGGACCTGCTCCTAATGCTCAAGAATAGGGCTATATATTCTAGGCATTATGCTGCTAGCCCGTCATTCCCATGTTCCGCGGTATAAAGTATCGGTCTCTCCGCACCAAAACCTTTCGCTGTGGCACCATGTGGCTCATATCTTGGGGTATAGTGCTCTGTTTCCATAGGTAGTGCACCGTGTGCGCCTAAGTGTGCTTGATCTCGACATAGGCTTTCATATGTGAGCGTGCACTTCCTAAGCTAAAAAAATGGCGGTGGCTTTGCTCGACTGCGCAAGGACATACGTAGCGAGAGGCGCGTTTCACTTGCTGAGATGTCTGTGGTCCCTGTATATTTAGCAATGAGAGACATTGGGCTCGATCTCGGCTGCTATGCGCCGTCTATTACGTTCGGCAGTCTGGCATCTCCGTTTGGCAAGCCGTTCCTCTCTGTTCGGGCGTCCCCGCTGCTCTCTTCGCCTTCTTGCGCTTATTCTGTCTTTGTTGACTAGTTAAGTGCCAGCCGACAACCTCAGGATTGGAATAGTTAATCTTTTGTTGTCCCTGCCGCCGTGTAGCAACGGCTAAGCTCTCCTTCTCTACATCCATGTCAGACGTTGTGATACAGCCACCCATTACGTCTCCGCCTTTTATACGCAATGCTGTGCATGCGACGCAGCACAGTTCGGGTGATAGAGCGGCGTGCAGCGAGATGGCGAAGAAGCGCCCAGCGCACCAGCGGCGTCTCTCTGGTTATCATGGTATCGGCGCATGCGCACAACTGCTCATCCATGTGACGTCATGCCGGGCTCCGACGGTGGAGCGGGCGCGCGGCAGTGGCGAAGCGCACGCCACACCTGCTGCTCCTCTCCGGTTGCCATGGTAACGGCGCGTGCGCACAACTGGCGTCTCCGAGCCACCGCGAAATGCTCGACTGGTAGCCCAGTGTAGCTCTCGCTACAAAAAAAAATGAACCGTACAAGGTAGTTACATAGCCCTTCGATCGCCTAAACCCATATTTTCGTGCGTCATGCCAGGGCACATTCTGAATTGGCCAAGACCGCACAATAGTGTTACTTAACCTTGCCTCACTCATTCGAATCTTGAGGTCACTATTAAAAAGGAGATTGAAATTTCTTTATTTTTCGGGATTGCTGCTCATACAGGGCATATATATTTTGGTATGACGTACTGCTTTCTTTTATCGCCTGTCGTTTATTATACTTTGTTCGCCAACTGTTGAGTCCTTCCAGATGTTGTATTTTTCCGTATAGGAATGTAACAACGAACCCGTTTATCAATCCTGCTAAAATGGGGCTGCCCTAACGCCACACAATACGCTACATCCAGACCTCACTTGGGCAAACCGGCCCCTACTTACGGGAATGTAGACCGACATCCCTGATAAATCCGCTCTGATATTTCTGTGAAATTTTCCCAGGAGTTCGACCTCGCTATCCGGCGTCGATTATATATTGTATCTTAACTTAGCTGCCTTCCAAGCATTTGACCTTGATTCTTTTCCTGGCCGACGCAGTGTTAACTTCTTTTACAGTAAAAATAATTTTGTGTGCGCTAGAATTTTACATCTGGTGAGTTCCATCTATCTCTGAATTGAGTAAAACGAAACCATGTTTGACGGCATTTGCGCTTCTCTTTCAAATGAGCTGCAATTTAGCAAAAGTAACTTTAGCTTATTTTAAATGCTTGCAAGCAACTTCTGAACAACAAGTGGTATGTCTCAATTCTTTCATCCACTAATTAAGAAAATATGTTTGCTCAAGGATACGAAGTTACATAAGTCAGCTTAAGTTGCTAAAATCCTTCTCAGTTCGGACTACATTTGCGAAGTTCCACTGACTTTCCATTGCACGGTCTAACCGACGATAGTAAACAACCGTCTGCCATTGGACAACTTGTTGGCGCTGTACTTTGGGCTTGAGTAAAGGTTACTGTACGAATATTCACGAGATCCTGTGTACTATGCTTGAAGCATATATCATAAAAGGCGGAATAGTATTGTTGGAGAAAAACGTTTCTCATGACGGAGAGCTAGTACGCGATATGTGGAGTCGGAAAGATAACTGAATTTAAATAATTAACCTAGCTCTCCTTCGCAGATAAATTCTCAGCTGCTTGCTGCCTCAAGCTGATTTAATCACATATGCGGTGACACTACCATTCCTCCTTCAGAAGTGTTCTTATTTATCCTTAATATGAACTTAAATGCCACACGATGTGAAACGATCCCCTTGTCACGCATATTGGTTTACAATCTTTTTCTGGCTGCCCCACCATACTTTTTTTTTGTCACCCTATATAGCGCTTCTCTAAGAGCTAAGTTATTTATGGGCGTGGGGACAGCTTCGTCTTGCGGCTGCTTCACGGCATGCGTTTCTTCATGCAGGTTGGTAATAAGGATTCCATGTTTGCTAAGAAATCGAGAAATATACGCCTACTCCTGTTCCCACGCCCGGCAGTACTGTTGATTTTGCTTATCCAGTGCTTCGACGTTTCTAGTACACTGCTTTTGGTGTCGGGGGATGCTGAGCTTAACCCTGGCTCTGGGGCGCGCTCTGGGGCTAACACGCGGTCCAAAGACAGCGCTGTTCATAATTCTCTGCAGAAACAGCTGAATGACGTGTTGACTCTGTCAGAATTTGTTAATTCAAGGCCTGCTGAAATGGAGTTAGAGCAATCGCACTTGATAGCCTCTATAAATGAAATGAAGCTAAATCAGGAATCTATGATTAGGAATATTGCCGATATGGACGCGAGAATGTCGGCAGTCGAATATAAATCATCTGTCAGTGATGCCGCTCTGGGGGAATCGCGGATTTTGCTTGAGCTAACCCATCAGCTTTTCAATGAAAATAACAAATTACATCTTGGAAAGGCTGAGCTGGAAGACTGGGAGCGCAGGGACAATCTTCTGTTCTTCAGCGTTCCCTCAGTTTGTCCTGAACGTCGGGTGAAACGGAGGAAAAAATTATTGAACCTTGTTTCAGACTACTTTGATCCTGTTCTAACAAATGACATGTCTGAACGAACACACAGGACTGGTGTGTTCTCGAATGAAAAATTTCGTCCGTTTGTTGTGAAGTTCCGCTTTTTCAAACCAAAACAGCAAATCATAGTGCAGTCTGCCAAACTTATAGATAAAAAGGTCACTGAAAGCGAAGATTATTCTTTGCAGACACGTGTCGCTAGAAAGAAGCTTGTGGAGTTAGCGAAGGATGCTGACTTCAAGTATAAGTTGAGGTACAACAAACCGTATTGTAACAACAAATGCTACGGCTATGATAGCGTTTTCGAGCTAGCTGGCCCACCGGTATCTTCAGTGGCCCCTTATCGCGCTGCTGCTGGCTCGCCACACGCTTCGCCATAGAGATCAGAGAGGGGCAGTGGACGGACGATTGGAGATAAGACAGCGCTTTGAATTTTTTTCACAAACATAGAAGCATAATACCAAAGCGGGAAGATCTAAACTCTCTCATTGACTCATGTGATGCCAATGTTCTATTGCTGACTGAAACGTGGCTCTCTGAAAAGATAGAGAGCAAGGAATTGTTTCATTGCAAGAAGCGCTACAATGTTTATCGCTCTGATGGAGGTCACAGAATTGAAGGAGGTGTTTTAGTAGCCATCACCGATAATATTGTGTGTTCACCCATTAGTCAGTCTAACACTTTAGAATTCGTTTGGGTTGAACTTCGTGTTCATTGGAGGAAACTGATTCTGGGCATATGCCACCGTTCCCCGTCTTCGTGTGCAACTTTCGTTGAAGATTTGCATGATGCTTTTAACATGATCTCAGTACGCTATCCGGGTGCGGCAGTCCTTCTTGCTTGTGACTTCAATTATCCCAGTTTCGTGTGGGCGAATACATCGCCGTATCCTTGCCCCTTTCCTACCAAATGCAATAACTTTTTGCGCACTTTTTTGGACTTCAACCTTTCGCAGCTAGTGACTAAGCCAACTCAATTCACGCCATCATTTCCAATGTATTTGACGTTGTGCTAACCAACGCGGCGGATCTTATCCATTCAATGTTGTACTTATCTGGTCTTTGTGATCACTCCTTGCTTCTGTTCGATGTAAAAAATATTATTCCTAACTGCCGGAGCATCTTCAAATCAATTAGAGATTACAAACGGGTGAAGTATGATGCCATTAATCGTGAATTACCTCTTTTCTCAAACAATTATTTACCAGAATTTTCACAGCGTTCTCTCCGCACTAGCTGGGAATTGTTTAGAAATACTGTTGAACGTTTCGCTAATACATTTGTGCCACTACGACTTTTTCGGCGTAACAGCCAATCACTATGGTTTAATAGCATTTTAAAAAGGCTATCCAATAAGAAAAAACGCTTGTTTCGCTCGGCCAAATCATCGAATTCGCAACAACGATGGGACGGTTACCGTTCTTCGGCCGCTAAGTACAAATTAGCCAAAAATGGTAAGGACTCCTTCTTTAACAGTACTTTCCCTGCTCTGCTGATACCATAGACACTTTCGGAACACTGTGAACAAGAAAGATAGTTCGCCAATACTACTTGCATCTTCTGACGGCGTTGCATTTTCACCTAATAATGTACTAGTGTTCTTAATAATATTTTTCTTGCTGCTTTTTCTGGCAATGTTTGCCTTATCAATCAGGAGTGTCCGGTGTTGGATTCTTTTCCCATGGATTCCATTCTCGTCGACACAAGAGACATCCTGAGAATATTTGAAAACCTTAAGATTTCTTCCTCCTGTGGCGTCGATAACATTAATTCGAAATTTCTGGTTAATACAAAGAGGTACAGCTCAATGATCCTTACCAAACTGTTAGACCAATCTCTGGAAACAGGCTGTATTCCCAATGACTGGAAGGTTGGGAGTGTGATGCCGCTGCACAAGACTGGCGATAAACATTGCCCTGGTAATTTTCGCCCTGTGTCGCTGTGTAAAATCATGGAACATGTCATCTGCTCTCATCTTGCTACCTTTTTAGAATCCAATTGTTTTTTCAGTAATGCCCAACACGGCTTCAATAAATTGTTTTCATACGAAACGCAACTCATATGTTTCACAAATGACTCGCATGGTACTCTAGATCGCAGGCCCAATGTTGATTCTATATTTATAGATTTTTCTAAAGCATTTGACAGGGTTTCACATGAGCTTCTTTCTCTTAAAATAAACAGCCTTAACATCAATTCCACATTACTCGCATGGTTGCATTGTTTTCTCTCAAACCGAAGTCAGTTCGTAACAGCAAATAACGTCAATTCAGATTCCTCGCCTGTTTGCTTTGGCGTGCCTCAGGGGTGCGTTCTTGGGCCCCTCCTCTTTCTCATTTTTATAAACGACTTACCAACTACTATATCGCCATCTATTTGTCTTTTTGCCGATTACTGTGTTATTTACAGCGAAATTAATGATGATAATGATGTATCTGTTCTTCAGTCAGATATTAACAAGGTACTGGAATTGATGTAACCTGCGGAATATGAATCTAAACATTACTAAATGCAAGCATTTGGCTATTTCTCGTCTATCTACTATACACTCTGCATACTGGATTAATGGCATCTCTCTTAAACTGTCTCGTCTTATAAATATCTGGGTGTTCACGCCTCTTCTAATCTGTCTTGGAAAACTCATTTTGACTACATTATAAATAATGCCTACTGCATCCTTGGATACTTTCGCAGAAATTTTTCATGTGCACCGAGTTGATTAAAGCTACTACTTTACAAAATATAGGTGCGCTCGAAATTGGAATATGCTTCATCGGTGTGGAACCCTGGGGACGAATCTTTCATTTCTGTCTTAGAATCAGTTCAAAACCGCAGTTGTCGTTCAATACTTTACAACTATCATCGAACTACTACGGTAACTGCCATGAAAGCTAACCTTTCCCTACCGCTTCTTTCGCATCGCAGGTGGACGGCTTCATTATGTACTTTTCACAAAATTTATCATAATCCTTATCTTAAAAGCAGCTATTAAAAAGACCACCGTATATTTCAGTACGCATTGATCACCGCCACAAACTTTGGACCCCTCTTTGCCGCACAAGATGTTTTCATTATTCATTCATGCCGAGAAGTTGTGTCAGCTGGAATCACCTTCCCCACAATATTGCTGATATTACTGATACTGATGCCTTTCGTAACGCTGCCGTTAATTTTATTTGTCTGTGTCTATAACTATGTCTTAATTTATTAGCTTCTGTTTTTTGTGTTTTGTTTTGTGTAATGCTGCCTTTTGCTAATGCTGTTACTGATTTTATACCAGTGTGTGCTGTAACTATATTCAAAATTTTAGCTGCTGTTTTTTTTTCTTGTATGTTATTGCCACTCCACTCTGTAACGACTAACGACCCTGAGTGTAAATTAATAAATAAATGAACTCAATTAACTTTTGCGGTCTACTTGTTTTGTTTGATTTTCTTTCACACGAAACACTATTCGGTTCTCGCTTAATTGGAACATCTGTATTTCACACGCTCAAAAAATTATAAATAAACATCTCATTATATAACTCGAAGATATGTTTCTAAAATATCTGTGCATTCACTACACGCGCTCCATCTGCTGAATCATCACTGTGCGTTCCCCGCTGCGGTGTCAGTGGCTGCCGCATCGCAACAACTGCAAGCGATGCACTAAGTAAATTCGTCGAACAGCTACTTAACTCCTCGCTTATTTTGGATATCTGTAATTTACATGCCGATAACTAAATTAGTCTTGCACGCCTCAGTACATATCTCGAAGATACGTTTCTTAGACATCTGTGCATTCACTGACGCGCCTTCAATCACATGCAAGAGTCAAACAGTAGAAGAGGTCGTTCAGAACGGCCATGTTTCAATAATCTCTTAGCTGGAAACATTTTTATTCTACCACATATTACAGAAGTACGCTTTTACTGGGTGCCCGAGCACTGCGACATTGGTTCTAAATGAGAGGGCTGAGGCAACAGAGGACAACAGAGCAACTCGCAGCCTGAACGTGAACCGAGCCCTTGTTTGCTGTTGTCCGCATCTGCCCTCGGTGCTAAATTTCATTCGGGCTGTTGATCTAATGCCTACCTCTGCGTCTTCTGGCCTGTCGTCAAATCCTGGTGAGGTCATTCCGCGAGGAGGGGATTTGTTCAGGCTGTCCCCTTTGAATGTGGGTTTCATATCTCTGTAGACTTGCGTTCATGGCTATGCCTTCTCCGGGCTTAGGTCCGGTAACCTGGTTCGCCAGTTTGCTAACTGAAAACATGCTGCTCAAGTCTTTTTGTCAAAATGGTGTCAAAATTATCCCTGTGGCGTTGGTCCCTCTAGGCGGTGCTGTAATAACATCAAGAGGTCTCACATGATCCAGGAGGAGCTGAAGGCTTCAACCAGCCGATATCTTGATATTTCCATGATGCGACCATTTGGCAAAAAAGGAATTTTTTGCAAATCAACTGACTTGGTTTGTCTTGCAGACTTGCTGCGGTGCACCTCTTTCATCTCACTCTCGGTGAAAGCGTAGGACGGTATCCTCAACGTGAGGGGTATGCAGAATTGAAGTCGCTAATATCAAATTGCACACCTCTTGCAGACACTATCCGTCAATGTAGCTTCCATCCAGGAAAGGAAATTATCTTCTCATGAGGACACAGTATGTGCTCTTAATCCGTTTTTGCACGAATTTAATATCAATGTAAGCCCCTCGAATGGCCTCTCTGGAGGATGTTTCGTTTTATCAACACCAGATTGGATATTTTCGACCTCTAGTATAGCATATGTGGCGCGGGGCGCGGGCGGTTTGTCTGTATGCGCCTGTGAATCAATAAAAAAAGAGAGGTTTCTTTATGCCGTTAGATAATATTCTGCGCACGAATAGCAAAATTATATTGCTTGGTGATTTCAGTTGTGTTTTCAATGATAAGAACTGATCAATGCAACGTGTTCGTTAGGACCCTAGTTCTCGCTACTATAATTAAGTTGCTCGGAGAACACAACCTTGTGGACATTCTGCAGCAAAAATGCGCGAGTGTTCACTTCATGCATTTCCAATCTTCCTCAACGCTAGGCTAGACAACATCTATGCTTCTGCTTGACTGTTATCTAATGCCAATGGCTACTGGGAGAGACCGGCTTTCTTTAGTGGTCGTTGCATGATGTCTGCTCAGATAGGAAGGCGCAGCCGTCCTGTCCTCCAGCATCAGTAGGAGTTGTGGAAAGAGAATATTCTCTCCTGACAGATTAAATTTATCAGTGTGCTGGTAATTTTTGTTTAAATGGTGAATTGGACTGTGAGGGTCTTTAGGTCTTTAAGAAGTGGCATCAATTCAAGCAGGACACTAAGGATTTGGCAATTGAAGCGCAAGCACGAATCGCATTTCAGAAGATTCATCACCTGCGTGAGCTTGGGCATACCTTAAAAGACCTGCAGGAGCCAGAAAAAAGATTTTCTGGGGCTCGCGTTGATGACATAACCAATATTAAAGCACTCTTGCAGCTGTTCACCACAAAAAATGGTCACTAGGCCTTAACTAGATCTCGAACGCGTACGTTCCTTGAAGGGCGAACATCTCGACGGGCGTTAAGTAGTGAAACTCACGCTGCTCTTGCAAAGAAGCGATTAAATATTCAGTGCGATGGAAATATTTATAGCGAAACCTACGGCATTCTCGCGACTTTTGAAGCGAAAGCTTCACAACACTAGGTTTTCAAGAGGGCAGCGTCAGTGCAGTCATGGAACAGATGTCATGTGGTGTCACGTGGCAGGTCATGTGATTACTGACGTCATCACAATCTTCCAACCGTGGCTACACGCGCATTTCAACGACGCTTTACAGATAATCTGTGCGCCAGTGTGTGTGCGTTTGTGAACGTAGCCATGCAAAAGAAGCTTTCCCTTCTCACCAAGCTAACCAAAATTTAAGCCACAGCTAATTTTTATAACTGTTATGCGCGTCTTTTTGGAGGTGGTTGTAGCCAGAATAGTGGGTCGGGCTCCAGTCGCTTCTAAGATGCGTTTCCTCAACTCGGCGAAAAGCAGCGAAGTATAATCCTGTTGCTTGGAAGAAGTCAGATAGACTATTTGTGCTGTGCTGGGGCACAAGTCACTTGGCCCGGATGGCTGGAGTACCAAATTCTACAAAACATTTTCGCCTTGCTTGTCACCTGTCTTGTTGGGACTCTTCAGGGTTGCTTACGATGTTTGCTTTGTACTTCCTACTTTTTATGCGAGTCATACTACACACAATCCGAAAGGCACATTAAGATCCGGTTGAGGCCTATGAAACAGTACCGCGGAAATTTTATTATTTAACGTAGACTTTAAAACACTTGACAAAACTCTTTTATCGCGCTTGCAGTTTGTGGCGCTGGATTTAATTGGCTCACACCAAATATATGGCATTCGAAGCCGCAGTAACCAAACTCATATGCATATTGCACGTTTGGGGGTTGGAGTCGGTACAAGAGGACGCCGGTCAGGTTGCTCTATTTCAGATTTATCTTGCGAAGGCCTTCGATACGGTGCGTCATGAGTTCTTGTTTGCAATATTGGAAAGTGAAAAGATTGGGGATGTATTTCTTAAGGGCATTGAACTGTGCCACAAAGTCCCACACAAGATTGATCGTGAATCATGATCTTACCAAAGCAATTCCTCTAATCGCGTCTGTCCCACAGGTCTGCTCATTATGACCGCTCTTATTTGCTCTATACCTAGTACCCGTGCTTGTTAATATCGTCATATCTACAGGCATTCAATTATTTTCACTTGATCAGTCACAAATTTTAGCCTATGCTGATGAAGTCGATCTTTTCTGTTCAGATAAAAAGGGTGTGCTTAAAACTTTGCATTTAGCAGCGCAGTTCTGTGACGTCTCTCGCGCGGCACTAAATTTAGAAAAAATGTAAGGAATTATAGCCGCGTTACTTAGGTACAAAAACCTAATCGTTCTGTGACGTTAGCTGGAACTCTGATTCTCTACACTGTCTAGGGGTTCCCCTTCACCGGGACCGGAATAATGGGATATATTGGGAGTCAAATTCTCTCTGTGAGGCGCCAAACGCAGGCGTGGATGGGTTGGAAGCTCTCGATTTTTGCTCCGGCACAAGTACCCAACGGCTTCTCAGCTGCACATCTCGTCTAGCATGGCAAGCAATGCACTGTGCGAGGAAGAAGGTACAAGCGCTGCTCTCACTATTCGCGACTTTTGTTTCGCGCTCTCAATGGGAGAGTATACTTTTAGACAATTTGTTTCTTTCTCTCGAGTCTGGAGGAGTTGGCCGTGATCACTTGTTTTTTAACAAGTTTGTTTCGCAGGTTTTCTTCTTCAAAGCTGGAAGTCACCACTTCTGCTAGCGGTGCGTAGAAGGTGACTGAGATGTCACTACCTTATCTGTTTGCCTGAGCTGGTCATGGCCAAGAGGTGAATATGTGAGTTTTCCTCAAGGAGATTGCTGATGCCTTTGATTTCCTGACTGTTCGCTTCTCGTTGCGATATTTATTTGACCTGTCAAGAGTGAGATAACAAAAGTACTAATACATTCTTTATATCGTGTGTTCGTGTACCGGCAGCCTTATGTTGGTTTTATGGATTCGAGTGTATTGAAGCAAGTTCAATGAGATTTTATTCAACCTGCTGCAAAATACCTTTTTTATTAAGTTCCGCCCGTCGACAGTACCCGTGTAGGTCTGGCTTACCGCCAAGGAGACTGCTGTGCCATGGTCGGTGAAGTGCCGCTTGTGCGGCCAACCAGAGACGATCGATCATTGCTTTGTGTGGTACCGTGACGCAGTGTTTTTCTGGTACATACTACAGTGCAGAAACCAAATTGACACAGATCTCGCGTTACAGTATAAGGTTCTTGCTTTTCCTGAAGGACTCCGGGATTCCGTGCGATCTGTTAATGCTGATTGAACTCCTAAGCCTGAGGAAGAGCCGCGTGATGGATCGCCACCTGAGCAACCTCGTTCATCTAAGTCTCCGTTCAGTGAATATTGCGCATTGGTTTGGGGGGTTTTCTGCGCCGGACTAGCCGCCTGAATGTTTGTCGATTCTTGACCCACGTGTATGTCTCACGTAATTCTGATGTGCATGTGGAGGGCAGTGTACTAAGACATGCGAATTAGTGTGAGCATCGCGAAATAGTGTGCCCCTACGTAAAGCATGTGGTAGGTTAGCTGGTTTCATTCCCTTGCTAACTACAAATGAACAGTCGTGACGGAGTGGAAGCGTCCCCGTCTAGCATGGCGGAGGCCTTGGTTAAATTCCCATTTACCTCAAAATTTTCTTCTATTTCTTTTATTAACTAAGGCCGCTTGAGATTCATATTTACACCTTTACATGACGCTCAAGGTTTGTATGCGATAAGTGGAGCTTTACCTCCAATGCCCCAGGTACTTCGCAAAATGAAATCCTCACCCGGTGACACGAACGGTGAGCAATAACCTTTTGACTATGTCCACGAAACAATAAAAACAATTGGCGCGTGTTAGTGCAGCGGTCAAAATAGACGTTGAACATATTGGTAGCAAGCAACATGCCGTCATCTAAAAAGGGAAGATGCTGTGGAGCACAGACCTGTGAACCTCGGAGGAACTGCCCCAAAATTCAACCAAGAATAAAAGGTTAGGTGCAGCTGTAATGGGGACCGAGAAACTTAACAGCAGGAAAAGGTGACTGAAGGAAAAAAATAAAAAGGTAGCAGTGAAAAAATCGTAGTGAAGAGAGCAGACAAAATCAAAGAAACAAACATTCACACTGAACAGACCGCAGCCACCATGCAGGGACAAGAAAGGCTAATTCGTTATCAGTAAGCAGAAGAAGCACCGTGCTCTTTTCCAAAAATGCAAGGCAACGCCTGATGAAACGATGCCTATAACTCTCACCCGAAGTGGCATATATGTTCACACATATGGAGTTGAGACTAGGGATCTTTAGTCTTGTGTTCTGTCCTCGTCCTTTTGTAGCGATAGCGAGGTCAGCGTGGCTGCGCGCTGAGCAGTGGAACCATCGCCACGCCAGCTGTGCGCATGCGCGTAGTGATGTTTGAGCACACAGCTGGTGTGCGCGCCGCGCGCCTACATTACGCTTGCACTTCGAGCCTTCAGCGCGGCGGCGCCGTGGCCCCGGTGGCCACCGTGGCAGCTGCCGGCTAAACCGACTGGGGGAGAAGTGGAGCGGGGTAGAGAGTGAATCCACGTCCAAGTACGAAGATTAAGAAGCAACGCCCAGCAATACACAGCAGTGAAAGCCTGACTTTGTAATTCGACTTAGCGAGTTCCACTCGGCCAGCTGTAGCTATCGTGTCAATGTGGTTGTGATTTAGCAGAGCTAAACCACAGCCGTTTTCTTAATTGTTTTGCGCTAAAATTATTCCTTTAAAACATATGTGTAAGGCAGAAAAATGTATTTGCTCATAGGCGCTGGACTAAGCCAAATCATATTCTGCGTGATGTCTTTGTTTGCCAGTCTTATTTCATTATTGCGGTTACCGTTAGTAAGAAAAATACCAGATTTTCTAAGCGCTATAGCTTTCTTCTTCGTATAGCTAGAACTATCTATGCAAATTTACGACTAAATTTGCTGGCTCATCAGAGTGGGACACTTCGACTTTGAAATTATCATCTGCTTAAAAATCACTTGAGACTCTCATTAAACAGCATTTCGTGAGCATATTGACTCATCCCTAATGTACTCATCACGAAAATGTTTTCTTGACTGCATTCTGCTATTTGCTTGATGTTGCTGACTTCAAGATTAATCAATGCAATATTGTTAGCACTGCTGAATTTACAGTACCTTAAAATATGGTTATAGCTGGGGCGCCCCACCGGCACTTTTCACTTTGGTGCCTCCTAGTGCAATACGTACTGGTTATACACGTTGATTTATGTTTTGTGATGAATTAAATTTAACTTGGGTCCTTAAGGACACACGCGGGAAATTAACTTGTGAATTATGGCTAAATTTTACATCAGTTTATTTTTGATAACTCCTCGGTCTCCTCCTTTCATATAGCACAACTCATGAAACATCACTTTTTAATTTGGCAGTATAAAATTCTAAGTGAATCGCACTTCTGACTTTTCTGAAGATATGACAAAATCAGCCGTTTTCCGGCGCCAAAGCATCGCCATCTTAGTATCATCATGTAGAACTAAGTTCATAATGTCACAGCTTGCGTTGGTTGCGATGCCGCATTCGTCTGGCAAAAAGACACTGCACTGGGCGAAAAACCAGGAAACAAGAGAAAGGATTTTAAGGTCCAGCTGCGGATTTCCTTTTATCTGCAATAGCTATCAGTCATTCTTTCACATGTAAGCTGCTAAGCAAAGTAGAAATACTATTTTTTGTGCATGATTTGTAAAATATGGAGGTGTGTAATAAAATCCCAAGCACCACACAGCATCGGCCCAGTGCTGAAAATGTGTTGGCAAAGACGGGTCCTACAAACGACCTCGTTTTTCCAACACATTTCCAGTGTGAGGCTACTGTCCTGTGCGGCTAAGGACTCCTTTTTTTATATACGCGTGCAATAGTTGGAAGTTCTTCAGTCTAAAAAACGTTTTCATATTTTATACTAGAATTGGTTTTTCACTTAAATCAACAGTCTTATCTAAAACAACAAAAACTCAATAGAAAACCAAAGGGCTTTGTGAACATGTCAAGACAAAATCGTGTGTGTTTTCTCATTATATACTGAACTTCCCCTGGATGAATTTTAAAGGCAGGTAATAATATTTACTCAACAAATATAACAGCGGGCCTCAAGTGGAGCGTTGTTCTGAAATTAGCACACATAGTTGCATATTTGTGAAAAATATGGCTCTGTTTCGTGTTCAGAGGGCGCGGCACTTGGCTGGCAAGCAACGTGTCTAAGCCTCCGCTAGATTTTGCAGATTTTGCAGTAGATTTTCACCACTACAACAACCAGCAACGGTCAACGACTGGCCTTCTTCCGAGTGCCTCGTGACAAAGATACCGTAAAATGCTTGATCTTCGATTACCGTACGTCATCTGTGACGTCATCACTCGACGCTGTACATAAGGAGCATCGCAGCGACCATTGCTTCAGAGCGCACGGCACTTGGCAGGCAAGCAACCTGTCTGAGCCTCCGCTACTGCTTGTCCAGATTTTGCCGTGGATTTTCACCGCGACAACAACCAGCAACGGTCAACGACTGCCCTTCTTCCGAGTGCCTCATGACAATGATACCGTGGAATGCCTGATCTTCGATTACCGTTGTAATCTGTGACGTCATCATTCGACGCTGTACATAACGAGCATCGCACCGACCACTCCTTCATAAGGCACGGCACCTCGCCGTCAAGCAACCTGTCTAAGCCTCCGCTACTGCTTTTCCTGATTTTGCCATGGATTTTCACCGCGACAACAACCAGCAACGGTCAACGACTGGCCTTCTTCCGAGTGCCTCGTTGCAATGATACCGTGGAATGCCTGATCTTCGATTACCGTTGTAATCTGTGACGTCATCATTCGACGCTGTACATAACGAGCATCGCACCGACCACTTCTTCATAAGGCACGGCACCTCGCCGTCAGGCAACCTGTCTAAGCCTCCGCTACTGCTTTTCCTGATTTTGCCATGGATTTTCACCGCGACAACAACCAGCAACGGTCAACGACTGGCCTTCTTCCGAGTGCCTCGTGACAAAGGTACGTAGAATGCCTGATCTTCGATTAGCGTCGTCATCTGTGACGTCATCATTGAACGCTGTATGCATAAGGAGCATCGCAGTGACCACTCCTTCATAAGGCACGGCACTTGGCAGGCAAGCAACCTGTCTGAGCCTCCGCTACTGCTTGTCCAGATTTCGCCGTGGATTTTCACCGCGACAACAACCAGCAACGGTCAACGACTGCCCTTCTTCCGAGTGCCTCATGACAATGATACCGTGGAATGCCTGATCTTCGATTACCGTTGTAATCTGTGACGTCATCATTCGACGCTGTACATAACGAGCATCGCGCCAACCACTCCTTCATAAGGCACGGCACCTCGCCGTCAAGCAACCTGTCTAAGCCTCCGCTACTGCTTTTCCTGATTTTGCCATGGATTTTCACCGCGACAACAACCAGCAACGGTCAACGACTGGCCTTCTTCCGAGTGCCTCGTTGCAATGATACCGTGGAATGCCTGATCTTCGATTACCGTTGTAATCTGTGACGTCATCATTCGACGCTGTACATAACGAGCATCGCACCGACCACTCCTTCATAAGGCACGGCACCTCGCCGTCAAGCAACCTGTCTAAGCCTCCGCTACTGCTTTTCCTGATTTTGCCATGGGTTTTCACCGCTACAACAACCAGCAACGGTCAACGACTGGCCTTCTTCCGAGTGCCTCGTGACAAAGATACGTAGAATGCCTGATCTTCGATTAGCGTCGTCATCTGTGACGTCATCATTGAACGCTGTATGCATAAGGAGCATCGCAGTGACCACTCCTTCATAAGGCACGCCACTTGGCAGGCAAGCAACCTGTCTGAGCCTCCGCTACTGCTTGTCCAGATTTTGCCGTGGATTTTCACCGCGACAACAACCAGCAACGGTCAACGACTGGCCTTCTTCCGAGTGCCTCATGACAATGATACCGTGGAATGCCTGATCTTCGATTACCGTTGTCATCTGTGACGTCATCATTCGACGCTGTACATAACGAGCACCGCACCAACCACTCCTTCATAAGGCACGGCACCTCGCCGTCAAGCAACCTGTCTAAGCCTCCGCTACTGCTTTTCCTGATTTTGCCATGGATTTTCACCGCGACAACAACCAGCAACGGTCAACGACTGGCCTTCTTCCGAGTGCCTCATGACAATGATACCGTGGAATGCCTGATCTTCGATTACCGTTGTCATCTGTGACGTCATCATTCGACGCTGTACATAACGAGCATCGCACCGACCACTTCTTCATAAGGCACGGCACCTCGCCGTCAAGCAACCTGTCTAAGCCTCCGCTACTGCTTTTCCTGATTTCGCCATGGATTTTCACCGCTACAACAACCAGCAACGTTCAACGACTGGCCTTCTTCCGTCGGAGAATATGTGCATTCCCTGCACTCTGCGGTAATGAGGGAGGCAGGAGCATAAGCGTGAGGTATGTCCAGCTGCTCGAGTACTTTCAAGGAGTCTTTCCACGTCTCCCACGCGGCTCTCTTGTCGTCAGGAAGTGGGCAGTCCCAGTCGCATGTCTCAGCGACTAGCTCTTGGAGGAGGGACTTCGCTTGAACGATGACTGGAGCAACAAACCCAAGTGGGTCGCATAGGCTATTCACTACTGACAAGACACCGCGCCGAGTGAATGGCTTTTCGTGGAATGCAGTCGTAAATGTGAACACGTCCTTCTTCAGATTCCAGGAAACTTCTAGACTGCGTTGGATCGTCTGTGAGCCACTGCACAAGTCAAGATCCTTCAAATCCTTGGCACGGTCTTCTTCTGGAAATGCTTTCAACACTATTGGGCAGTTAGAGGCTATCTTGTGGAGCTTAAGGTTTGATGCGGCCAACATCTGTTGCTGTCGCATGCGGCGTATTATGCTGATGGCGTCCTGTCTATGGGGAGATACTATAACCTATCATCTACATAAAAACCGCTCTCGATGAACTGCCTGACGTCGCTGCCAAATTCTTACTCTCCTTCTTGTGATGTTCTCCACTGCCCGTATGTTGCAACTGCTGGTGAAAGGCTATTTCAAAACACAAGTGCCTTCATTCGGTACTTCACCACGTCACTGCAGATGTTGTTGCGAAACCACAGAAATCTCAGATAATATCGGTGGTCGTCTCGTACCACGAAGCAGTAGAACATAAGCTTAATGTCCGCAGTTATGAACACGGGTTCCTTCCGGAATCGGATGAGCACTCCAAGCAGGTTGTTGATCAAGAATGTAGCGGTAAGCAGCACACTGTTTAGAGACACGCCCTTAAACTGTGCACTGGAGTCGAACACGACTCGTTTTTCCCCAGGCTTTCGTCGGTGGCAAACACCAAAGATGGGAAGGTACTAACATTCTTCTCCTTCTCGAACCGGTGGAGCTTCCTCGACGTGGCCGTTCTTCAACGTAGTGTCCATAAAGCTCGCGAATTGTTCCCTCAGTTCTGGCTTTCTCTTCAAGGTTCGTTGGACAGCAGTGAGGCCTTACTTGGCCAAACACTTGTTATTCGGAAGCCAAGGTCTTGGAGAACGAAAAAGAGGTGCTACCCAACTGTTGGATTCGTCCTTGAGAACTCGTCGTCCATCAGCTTCAAGAACTACCTGTCCTCGACAGAAAGGGAAGGTCTGTTGTCATCCCCCTTTGTCTGGAATAGCGTTTAATAGATCCCATCATCATAGCTGTCTTTTCTAGCAACGTGCTGAGCTGGTTGGAAGCAGTATGTCCAACCTTGCGTGCCATCGAGCTTCTCCTCGACAAGAAAATGATTCTTTCATGGATCGAAAAGAGAGGGACGTACATTTTTAAGGACGTTTGTTTTGAGGTTGCCGACACAGTCCGGTGTGTGACATCGACTTATGCAGACATTCTCTATGATGACCCATCCCAGATCCAGGTTCTGAGCCAATGGAGCTATCAGCCGGTCCGTTACGCTGTTGTCGAATCTTGTGTACTCTGAAGATGTCTCTCAAGAGAAAAAGAAGAAACAGCCTCTGGGTTCAAAGAAGGGATGAATTTAGCTACAGCTCTGAGATGAGGGCGATGCCATGCCACTTCCGGCTTGGAATCTCGTTCCTGTTGTTAGACATCTCGTTGCACTCGATGAGTGTTTGCAAGGGTAGCTTCACGGAGCCATGAAAGTCTTCAATGAGAAAGCCGGATGCCCTTCTTCCTGTCACCTTGGCAGTTCCATCACATGTCCTTAGTTTGTAGGGGGAACTGTCACTATTGAGCCCGAAAATGTCTAAGAACGATGTTCTTGCAGGGGATCTGTTGCTCTGGCCGTCTAACATGGCATACATTTTTTCAGCGTTGTGAGGCTCAGTCGGATGACTGACTTTCACCAAGCAGATCTTAGAGCAAGATTTGCTACCGCTGCTTCGACCGCCGAGCATGTACACTTAGACGACAATTAAAGTGCGGAATCTTGTTCTAGACTTGCATCTTCAGAGTCGTTACGAGCTACAGCACATTTATGGCTGACATATTTTCCGCATGAAGTGCTGTGGCATGCCTATCGCTACCACAATCGTCACATCTGAGAACTGTTTTGCAGCTTCTTGCAAAGTGGTTTGCGGACGCACAGCACCTGAAGCATATCCCACAATTTTTCAGCAGAGATTTTCGCTCATCCAGTGGTTTTTTTCTGAAGGCGCGGAACTTCCGGAGGGGGTGAGGCTTCTTGTGCAGAGGAGAATACTAGGTTGTATCATGCCACTTCTTTGGTGCGTTTGAGGGCGCGTGGTCAGTGCTTGCCTCCACGTCCGTCAGTTGCACTGAGATGGATGTTTTTTTCGTTTTGTCATTCTTTGCCCATCTGTCTGCTCTTGGGAACCTTGAAGGGGTGCTACTTGCAGAGATGAGTTTGAAGCGAGGATCGTTTCTCCTTTTCGCTTGGTTCCTGATAAAGCTGGCAAAGAACGAGAAAGAGGGAAAGGCGACCTGATGATTTTGTTTGTACTTCAAGCGTTTCGCTGTCCACATGTCTTGCAAGCACTGGGGCAGCTTTTATACAGTGGGGTTTATCCC
>JARKHS020001648.1:0-120491 GCA_030143305.2 Amblyomma americanum
GTGCGGGCGAATCTCTTCTTCGATGGCTCGGGAAAGATGACCCCGCTTCGGATAGCTTCACCGAAGAAAGACTCGGCTATGCCCGCAACTGCAGCGGCGCAACGCCCCTTATCGGGGTTCAAACCATCCGCGGCGCAACTAGAGAGGAAGTCCACCAGGGCTCGCTTGGCAGGGCACCGTATTGGTAGGGGCGACTGGAGGTCAGGGAAGGAAGGAATGGAGGAATAGAAGGGTACGCCTGAGCTACGAAGTGAAACACCACTGGTGCCAACCTGAGGCAACCAGCCAGTCCATCCCGCCGTCCCCGCAGTTCGCCAACGCCATTTTCCTGCCAATCCCTTGCACCGTCGACTAGCGGTAACAGGAGACAGCGCCGAGCACCACTTTTCAACCCGTCACGGAGAGAACGGACTCTCCGAAAGCCGCCCTCCTTCCCCCGCCTCCCATCGGTGACCCAGCGACAGAGAAAGACAGGGTTCCTCCCTTTCCCTGTTATTACTTTTTCTTCTTTGCTTCTCATCGTTGTCTATTTTGATCAATCGTTGGCAGCAGGGCTGTCGGCCGACTCAGGCCGGCCATCCAGCCGGTCAGGGCGGGCGGCCGCTCTTCCGTCTGCGCCGCCTGTCGGCCCCCTCTCGAACTACGGCTCGGCCGCGCGTGAAAGCTCGCACACGACAGCCTGTCAATGTCCGCAGGACCCTGTCCCCGCCGATTGCCTGCAGCGCCGGGAAGGCGACTACACGCATTTCCTAAGACAGAGACGATGAGGACACGCCGGCGCGGGCGGAGACTAGTTTTCCGCAGCGCTCCTCCGGCAACGCCGGTGAAGCAAGCCCTTAGGTGAGTCTCGCAAAACCTGACGGATGCGTGACCGTGCACGGCAGACCTCATCTAGTACAAACGGGTCTTCTTTTTTTTTTTCAACGAGGTTTGCAGCAACACAGATGCGGACGATATCCAATACGAGTAAAATCGCTGACTGACAAACCACGGTCATTGAATCACTCCACAAATGAAAGCACTTGGCGATCAAAGAAACCTCGCTGCCGGGTGCAAGTGCTCCACTCAGAAACAACGCGTTCCTCACTAAGGCAGGAGAAGCGTCATCGAAACCAAGGCGGCTGGATGCGGAGACCTCAACTCCGCGACAGATTAGCAGCAAACCTATTGGTAGCTGTCGGGTGTAGTACAGGCAGAAGCTCAACGACGCAGAACGCGTGCGCAAGCACGCAGTCGTAGCTTGAGAAAAGACCGCAGCCGTCGCTGAGGGCACGGAGTAAATTGTTGTGTGGACACTGAGTACCGTGGACCGGTTATTTTGAACACATTGCAGTGCAACAGGAAGAGAAGGCTGCAGAGAGAGAGAGAGAAAAGCAGCGCTCGTGCTGTCGTTTCTTTGCTTATTACGTTGCGCTAGAGTGTGTTCATAACTGTAAGCGACTAGTCGAAAATCCATATCTGCAAAACGCAGCGCAGAAAAGCAGGTCGAAAAAAAAAGGGTGGGGGGGGGGGGGGACAGATAGCACTCGCGGACGAGCGCTTTTTTTTTATCGCCAGACTCTCGCTGCTTTCAATGGCGTTTCGGTCAACATTCCGGCTGCCGCAACTACACTCAGAAAAAAAAAAAAACCCTCCCATCTTCCACTTCCCAACCCGCTCCCGCTACACGTTCATTTCCTTCCACTCGGATATGGTGTGGAATCAGTGCTCCGAGCTTGACAGAGTCCACCTCCGCGGGCTGAGCAGTCGACTGTATGCAGTGCTCCCAGCATGCACAATCAACGCAGGCCGTAGGTATGCCATTCAGTAAATGCTGCGCAGAATACTGCTGTTGTTCTAAGTACATAAGTTAGTGTGGGCAGAAAAAAAAACGAAATAAAAATAAAATTGCCCAGCCCGCACCGCTTAGATCACGACCGGCTAATTACAGAAGGAATAGTAGTTATGCGTAGAAATAAACAATATATATGTATACACACACTCTCTCTCTCTCCTTAGCGAGCGCTGCACGGAACTAGACGAATGTCGCGCGACGCCGGGCATTCCTCCGAGACAGGTTTGGCCGGCACTGAGTTGCGAGGTTCGCAAAAGCTTGCGGAAGGCGCGTAGTAGAACCAGCACGGAGCGAAGCAAGGCGCGGGAGAGGCGAGCAGAACTCACACACACATCCAAAAATCGCACGAGACGCACGCATAAATGAAAGCTGTAATGGACGGCATGCCGTGTTCTTCAACATGCCTATAACTTAGCTTCTCTCGCGAAGGGCTCATCAGTTCCATTATATAATAAAAGCCGCCAACAGTACTAATTCAAACTCAGAAATGCATAAGAGAGTGAATTTTATTTGATATTTTTTATCGTTTCTACTGTATTTTTATTCGTTTACTGTATGATCCATAGTTATATTAAAGGAGAGCGGAAGTGAACAGGAGATGAAGGCGTAGAAGTGACCACGTTGCCGTATTAGACAGCCCCTTCTGCCTATACCTATCGTCATCGCCATCATCATTGTGCCTCTGCTAAAGCCGCGCAATTTGGATGTTCGCTTTACTACGCTCTGGCCCTCTGACGGCACGACAGCACCACAAGCGAAGGCGGGGCTGTTGCTGCCGACCTGCCACACGTCCAAGGCCAGTGAAACGCGGTCTTTTAGCCAACACTTATCTTCCCATACCTGCACAATGTAAGCGGCTCCGCAAGAAAAAGTCATCTCACATGAGATCCGCTTTGTACCGGCCGTGTAATGTAGCAGTGGGCATATAAGATACCTTTTTCTAACGGAGCGGCTTACATCGTGAAGACGCATGAATGTTGGGTAAATGAGCAAGACAATTTCCGTTTCACTGATACATTATCTCACTTTACTGTCCACAGCCGAAAAACTGAATGTACTACTCTTCATAACACCGCGACCCTCAGAAAACACGGAGATCAGCTCACGTGTGAAAGTTTAGACGCAGTCCATATCCAAGTTAAGGAAAGACGTCTGCACTAGGTCAGCCATCAGCAACACTCACTGGTAAAGAGATCAACTATTTGTGCGGCAAAACCATGCAACCATTCTTTGCGCATACACCACGAGGAGGGACGGTATTTTCGAGTTCTTGAGTTCAGGTGTGTGAAGAATAGACTTTCGCTTTTTCTTTGTGCTTTTCGCATTGGCAAATGCATGTAAGTGCCGTTTCTTCGAATAAACAAACCAGTTGCGAGTCAGGCCTTGTACAGTCATCCACACGCTCGTCCATAGAGCGCTCGAACGGCGACCTCTCTTTTGCATTTATTGCAGTAGCCGGTGTCCCATGGTGAGTTTGATGCAGTGTTTGCAGACATGAGGAGTCACTAAACACGGTTCATGGGAATATGCATGCAGGACAAGGGTCAGGTTCGTAGCCCAAGGCTACGAACCTAACGTAAATGACGCACATGCACTACCCGGTGCGCCGTTCAAGCGCACTATAGTCGGATACAACTCAAGAACGCAGCGGCTTTTCCCCGTCAAGAGACCCCCTTCCAGCCAATGGCGTCGGCCGATTCTCATCACCCTGCTAGCGCGACAATGCAGGGAGGGGCGCCACAATGGAGAGAGGGGTCTATCCCCGACCATGGAAGGATGAGACTATCCCCTTTCAACTATACCACTCCCTGTTTTGTCACACTAGTAGGGTCACGAGAATCGGCCGACACCATTGACTGGAAGGGGGTCCCTTGATGGGGAAAAGCCGCGTCATGCTTGAGTTGTATCCGACTATAGACAGGTGTGTGGACGACCGTACTGTGTGCGTGTGCCCTGCCTGCACTGTACTGAGATGCATACGGAAGACAGTCGGAGAGGCGCGTAAAAAGGCGCGAAACAGAAACGACGAGGTGAGCGGAGCCGAGGGTGCGTCACACTGGTCGACGTCCACAGCGGCAGCAAAATCTATCCCGGGACGCTCGATCGACCGCTGGAAATAGCGCACACCTTTTTCCGTGCATCTCCACCTCACCCTCCGAACCAAGTGCCCACAAACTAAAGCAGAGTAACGTGACCACGCGCAGCGCATCTTTGCCGACGTGCGCTGCAGGTTGTCACTGCACTAGGACTAATATTGCATAAGCTGAGTGGCCCGCATTGATACATGGGCACCTAACACGAAGGGCGTGTCCCAGGCCGCGTTCCGCCGGCACCACGGACGCCAGCGGACGTGCTTCGCGCCTTGCGCTCGAGGCAGGTGAGTAATAGATGCGCCCCTCGCGGCCGTGGGTGGCATTGCTGCAGTGGCAACCTGAGTTGCGCCTCGGCGCCTGCATGACGCGCAAGCAGAGAATTCTTTTAGCGCCTCTTTCCCAGCGAGACCCATCTCCTTTACGTGCCGTAGACCAACTACACAGCATACGGAAAGAGACCTTTCCCACTTCTCGCATGCGAGAATTGAAGGAACGCTACAAGCAGCGTAGTATTCTACTCGGTCCTCGTCACCTCTGTTGCCCGGTTCAATGGAAAGCGTTGTATTCCTTCGGCTAAAAAAAGTGCAATTAAATTATAGACTTCGTTTCAGTGACGGCAAACGAAGCCGAAACAATCCCTTTCGAATTGCTTCTGGCACCTGACATCATACGACGATGTCGAAACGACGTCATACAGATGTTGGTCAGCCAGCATCAACTGCTTTATGGATCCTATACACGAGTTAGCACTGAACAGTCGTACTAAGGAGGCGTCTTAGGCACCAAGACTTTTGTACACGCGGTATACATATCTCCTCTCACAGCGACGGAACGATTTTTATAAGCACAAGTGAAGCAGTATTCGTACGAGCAACACTATCAGGCAAGGCGCAATAAAATATGTGCAATTTAAAGTCCTTATACAAGTTTCTAAGAATGCCTCGGCCTTTCACATCGCGCACTCTCTTTGGAACCCTGTCATTTACGTCAGGACTATCGGTTCTGCGTCTGGGTGCGAGCACAAAGAAGAAAAAAGCGCCGTCACAATGGACAGAGATGAAACATTCCACATTACTAACGTTGCATTCTATTTTCATCGTACTCTTTTCCGAGCTGCAGTGGATTGAGGAGAAAGAGTTCTTTGGAACTTTTTCCGCACCACGTGGGGCACATTTTCTACCACGTCTCCAACGGTTTCGAGGAAGCCGACGACCTGGCCGGTGGACGCCCCTCAGAAAAGCCGCGCGTTCTAGGCGACACAAGTATTCCAACCAAGCACCTCATTCACGTGAGACAGGTGCACCTGTCGGTATTCTTCCCTCACCTTCAAGCCTGCCCCAGTGTTCCCATTCGACCGAAATGTGTCCCAAATGCTGAAAATTACACAACCAACTACGATATAATTATGCAATCAGGATCGACGATTGCTGTGTTACTTGAAACAAGTATATCTTCCTCTCACAAGCACAAGCCAAGGCGAAAACAGGCTAAGAAAATGTTCTGGCCACGGAATGAGCGCCTCGCTGTCGTTCACACATCAGTTTTTTGCGCGACTTTAGCGTGCACATCAGCACGGCAGACATAATCGGATTTATCTTCTGCTCTGCAGCTCTGCCAGCGTCGTCCGCGTCATCAGCCGAAAACCTTCAGCCGCCTCCTGTCCGCGTCACAGGTATTCGCTCAGAGGATGCGCTGAGGTAGTTTCCACAGCGACTATACCATTAATCAGCCGCGCACGCGCCCGCGCGCGGAGAAGGCTGCGGCGACGGCGGCACGCGAGGTCAGGCAGCGTGAGGAACACGCCCCGCGAGAAAAGGTGCGCGCCGGAGGGAGAGCCCGCCGATGCGCCAGTGCTGCAAGATGACGGTCGACTGCACTGCGCCTGCGAGAAGCGAAGAAATCGGACAAGGCCGTGACTAACGTACGGCGCACGCGCGATGGGGGCGCAGCGCGTGCACTGCCGGATGCAGACGCGGCCCGCGATGTGCACGGCTGGGCGTGTCGTCGTCCGCGAGGAAAGAACAGCGCCGCCGAGTGACCCTGACGCGTAGCTCGTCCACGTCGGGGCTAGACGCGCGCCGTGCACGCGTCTGGCATGTCTCGCATATGCTGCGAAGAAGTGGAGCTGAGTGGGCCCAGCTGACTCGGCGGAGGCCCCACGGCATGCACGCGCAGAGCTGTCCTTCATAAAAGCCGCCTCACAACAACACCTGGGGCCTTTGAGCAGCAGTGCACGCACGCCCGGGGTGCACGTAAGCGCGCCGCACGAAATAAACTCGCGAGGAAAGAAAAAAAAAAAGAAACAAACAGGAGATGCGCACTGTGCCGAGCCGGATGCACCAGGACCACTGTGGAGCCCCTGCATGCCTTCCGCGCTTTTCTTGTTTGGCTGGCTGAATACGCCTCGCGCGAGGAAGTGCGATGACGTTTCATCTTTAATCTCGGCCACCTCCAAGAGGAGAGTGCCGTCCCGGCTGCTGCGGCACACTCCCCTCGGCAGCGGACGCGGTGGGCCCTGATGAGGTGGGCGGGGCACCTAAAAGCCGCACGCGGAAGACGCGCGCGCTCCTCGACGTCGGCCGAGAGGAGATGCGCGGGACGAGACGAGATGCCCATCAGACAGCGATGCAAATTTATCCGCGTCTGGGAGACGGACGTCCGCGGACGGTTTGCTCCTGCTTCCTCAACTATTGAAGTGACGCTGCCAAGCAGTTTTCAATTACGCACCGCGTAGTCCTTCCAACGCTGCCCGTCTCTCGTCCGGACACTGGCGAAAAGGCAGAGGACAAAAGGAACTCAAGGTTACATGGTTCCTTGGCTGTGTGGCATCCAAAGCATCGCTGAGCCGGGAGGACCTTCAGTCTACCTACACACCGCGTCCAAAATGCATTGAAATCTAGTTTCCCTGGAACAGCAGCAAGCTGCCCGATAGTTAGTGCGTCTATTCCAAATTTGCACGATTCCCTGGAAGCGGAAGAGGCAGCAGTTGTCGTAGCTACCGCACACCCTTCCGCTGACTATATTTTCTCAGATTCCAAGAGAGCAATTTGTAATGATGCCAATCACAAAATCCACTCCCCGGCCGCAAAAATCCTAGCATCATCCCCTCCACTAAATCACCTCATCACCCTCCTCTGGGTCTCTGCCCAAAGCGAACACCCAGGCAACACGGCCGCTCACACCCAAGCCCGAGCACTCCTCAACCGGGCTGAGAGCGACCTGCCTTCGTCTCGCCGCGCCAGGGATCGATCGGCTTCTCAATTATCGCGACCTCACCCTGTTTTATAGAAATTCCCGCCTAACCTACCCTCTACCGCATAAATCTCTTCTAAAAAGCGATCAGGCTTTCGGCGCAGGCTTCAAACGGCCACAGTCACAACCCCTTTCCGTCTCCCAACCGCAGAGAAACCTCTCCTCAGTGCCGCTTGAGTCCTAGCACCAGAGCCGACTTTAATCACATCTTTCTGAACTGCCCAAACAAACTCAAGCCCCGTGGCAAGGGTCAGCACACCAGGAGAGATGGCAGGCTGCTCTGCGCAGCTCGCTGGCGGAGATACAGCTCCTGGCAGTGGGATGGGCCCTCGGGGTCGCCGAAGCACAATTACAGTGCCCGGCCAACTATATAGAGCGGCCCGACGGCCCATCGTTGTCCTGCTCCGCCCCCCCCCGCCCCCCCTTCACTTGGTTCCATCATGATTCATATTAAAGTTGTCACCTACCTGTACCTACCTATACTATACTGATGCCAGAATGATACTTCGTACCACCCCTGACCAGCAATAGTTCATTTCGTCATATTGGAGGCAGCCATAGCAGTTCTTCCACTGTCCTGAGACAGACCGAGCCACCTCTTTCCCGGGAACGCCTATAAAACCCAGTGGCGGCGTCAATTTATACAAATACGAAGCCGCACAAAAATACCACCAACGAAGGCATCTTATTCGGCCCTTCGCGTAAACAAAACCCCTTCAAATGAATCTACTTTCTGCCCTCGCCTCCGTTCACGATACGTGAGATGCCACTCTGACTAGTGGAATAGTTCGCAGCGTCATTCAAACAAGCACTATAGCACTAGCAGCACCAAGCAAGGAAGCGCAGACTAGGTTTGCAAAGCGTCGTCGCCACGCCTTCCATTCTTGCCCATGCAACCCCACCTCCCCCACTCCTCCTCTCTACTTAAGAGCTCCAATTAAAGGGCAACATGGACCACGCTCATTTTGCATCAGTTGAACACAGCTTTTACGAAAGACTATTTCTTTCGGCACCGGGATGGCTGGCAGCCATGCCTGCGACGTCAGCGGTGACGAGGAAACGACCGACCATGTTCTTGGTAGCTCCCGTAGGCACCGCTCTGCTCAAAATTGGCACGTCTGAAGGCTGAGACAACGCGCCCACCGCATACGTTGCTCACCAGGCTACCTGCGCACTCCTGCGCCCTCTGAAAGCTATGGCGCGGCCAACTCGCAACGCCTTCATCTGCGGGAACCATTCCTCGATCGGGTGCGCCTGCGCAACCCATGCACCCCCGGTCGAGTTAGCAAACGCACTTCCCGTGAAAGAAAGTACCTTGACTATCTGCAGAATTCCGAAACTCTCTTTTGTATATATTTTATGGTAAACAGTTTTTTTCTTCTTTTTCTACCACTGCAGTGCGGACAGGATGTTTTAACTACCGCACACGGCCGGTACAGGTCCCTAACTGCATTCCTGCTCACGGCCATTGTTTCAGGAACACCGGGGCTGTCGCCGCGCGCATCTTTTTGATCAATAACAGGCACGGCAGCGGTTCGATAGCTGGGCGTTCGACAGTGCGTCAGCCGTGCTGTGGCGCGGGAAGGCTGTACAGCAGGCGGGAATGGCGGGCATATCTGGGTCATAGCCGTTCGTCTTCTTTGAGCACGGCGGAGACGGGGTCCCGTTGCTCGACCCGGGTGCCAAAAGAGAGAGAGAGAAAAAAAGCAAACAAACAGAGCGCACTCGGCTCCGTCAAGGCCTTTTCCATCGAGGCCCCTTTTTTCATCGTGCACAGGGGACAAGGAACGCGCGTGCAGGGGTTCATCGACCAGCCGAGAAGGACGCGAAACACGACGCGCGATGATGTCGTGCAACCAATTTCCGCCTCTCCGGAGAAAGCCGTTTGCCGAAGGAACACACGTGAGGCAGCTGTGCACGCGTCGACCTGCCGACGCACAAGACTGGCGCGCATGCATGCAGACCCCCGGGGGAGCGGAAGAAACCGCCCCGCATTCGAACCTCGCATGCGGGCAAACTCACCACGATACCCATGCATGGTCTCCATCGCTGATGTGGCCCTTGTTTATATGCAGCAGTTAGCATTCGAAGGTAACGTCCGCCGACAGCAAACACAACAGCCGTGTCGGCTGCTGAAGCGTAGCCGCGGTGTGTCGAATACATTAGGGACGTCTAGAATAGGGCCAGCCTATGTCGGCTAGGGGCATAGCAGAGTAGCGGGGCGCCAGTGCGGAGGACAGGGCGTTTTTGTTTTGCGCCTACGCAATGGCACACAACCACGTGCGAATGTGTCTGTGCTCTTCTGCTGCATAGTGTCCAGCTGGGCATGCGCCATTATGTTTCTTTAAGCGGCTTCACAACTTCGCTCGGGATGACACGGCGACATGACTCCGCGCTAGCATTTCTGGGAACTTGCGAGATATGGGTTACGAAACGCCATCACCCAGAAGTGCACCCCCACGAAACACGTTCGCCAGCAAAAACGCGAGACTATACTCGCCCGCAACGGCCAATCCACAGAGCGCGCAATTTCATGACTCATCCAAATAGAGTAACTGAACGCCACTGAAGGCCGACATTCCTCTACAAACGCTCCCTGCTAACCACTCGACCGACGTTCAATTGAGACTACATGCCCTTGGTATAACTGCCACGGAAGTAGAACGGGCGATATCTCCCACCCTCACCTTACCCAGCGCCACTACACTTTCGGGGCAGACTGGGGTGGCACTACTGCATTCCAATGGCTGCAGTTTTACCGCGAAGCGGCGCTCGAAAAAATTCCAGCACTGAAACGAAAGCAGCCGCAGTAGCCGTGCTGAGAAGAAACGTGGCGATAGACACACAAGCGCTGCAGCGAAGGATCGAGACGGAATACTTTCGTTTTTAATCGACGAACAAAACATACACTCCGTTATTGGTCCCATTCGTTGGAGGGGCGGGTGGAAGGGGGAATCGGCAATAGGCGAAGAATCACCACGGCTGCGGTTGAATGCGGCCCCCAAGCGTCGTACAACGGGAGACAGAATGGAAAACTAGACAACCGTCGCAATCGACCGCAGTGCTCGGCTTCAAAAGCCGCCGCCTACATCGCCAATGAAAACTTCGGGCACGGCTCAGCGGGCCACCACAATAGAATGAGACGACATCAAGCAAACATCATCGAGCGCTGCCACTGGCAGTGCCACCCAAGGAGTCCATAACTGCGCCACAAAGGAGGCCACATGCAGGGGCACAATCAACGAACGACGCCCAATTTCACGGAGGCTGCGGACAGACCGCGTCCCGCAACGGGCCCGGCGTCACGCTTCTATTCGCAGTGCGCTTCCGGCAAAAGAGCGGAGATAATGGAGTCCTGAGGGCGACTTTCGGTGACGGATCGAGGAGCCTTGGGGCTTCTTTGTCGTCGCAGCGGGACGTCTCCGTGTCAACGCCACCGCCCATGGCTCAACGATGGTTGAGGGAGGAGGGCGAGGGGACATCTAGAGGAAGCGTGTATACGGACACGCCTCAATGACCGTCAACCGGCGGGCCGCTCGGCGAACAAGAGGCAGTCCGCGTGCACCCGCACGTAATCCACGTGGATGGCTAACCTTCGATCACACTCTGACAAAGGGGGCGACTAAGTGGTCGTCGGGGGACGAGACAACCAGCATCGCACGGGGATCAACGAGATATATCTTCACGGCTGCTCCCGGACACGACGGGAGACATTTGTGCGATTCGGAGCAGTAGGGGACGCCGCTGCAGCCTGATCTCGGGGGCCCTCCGAAGGGAACTGCTGCCCCGGACTATATGGGCTTTGTCAATAGTTTTTCACCACCATCACCACCGAAGGGAACGCGCAGCAGCCTTCTCCAGCGGCTATATATCTCCGGCAGACCAGCAGGGCCATCCAGGCGGCAAGAGAGAGCCCCAGTGTGGCACTCGGATTGCGAGCGAATCTGCGGCGGCAAAAGCGCGAGTTGCCTCCACACGCCCCGAGTAAACAAGGGGCCAAACAAACTGCAGCACTCTTTTTCGCCGAAAGCCACAGCCAGCAGGAAGAGGCCCGACCAGGACTAGGAGAGCGCCCCGGAGCCCGAGCGGTTTCCTCTTTACGGGCCCATCCTGTTCCACCGGGTGTCGGCAGCCGCTCTGGGAAAGGAGACAACTGCGAAGAGCGCCATACGAGCGCCGAGAGACGGAGATGGAGAGGAAGAAGTTACGTGGATGCAGACGGAGAACTGCCGAAGGCCTCATCCGCCGAGGCAGGTTCAGTCACGGCGGTCCTGGTCGCCTTGAATATTCTTTGCTCCCGCAGAGCCAAGCTGAGCGTGCACCGCGACACACACTGTCAGGGCGCCAAGGAGACAAACACTGGCGCACGTGCTTCGCGAGTGGAGAGGGCGGAGGGAAGATTCTGCATCTCCCCAGCGAGAACAGTGCACGGCTGGAGGCAGCTTAGCGTGCAGCGTGCATGGCGGAAAACCGAGACACCCCTCCTCTTTCGGGCCAAGCTGAGCATTTCGGATGCGCTGCACAACGTTTGGCTTTCTCCTCCGTGGGCCCCGCGCGCGGAGAACAGCGGGAGCACACACTTCTCCAGCTGCTGCCCCGGATGGGGGCCAGCGGCTCGCTTCTTGGAGTTCCGTGCAACGCTGCTGCCGCTGCAACCCGGTTCACGCAGAAGTGAAACGTCGCGCTGTTCCAGCGAGTTTCATCCGAGCTGAAGCAGCTGCCTTGGCGACATGCAATTTTCTGCGTTAGCTAGCTAGGACGTTTGAAAGCACAGGCAGATGCCCGTCAGAGTTCAGAAGGGTGCTCGGCTATCCCGTTTTCGTAAACATATGGATCGCAGAAGTGCAGCCGAGAGACAATAATATCAAGCTCAAAATGCCATTACCACAGCCGTGGCGATAGGAAACAGACGGGAACAGCTAAAAGAACCGGCAAAAATGAGAGGATAACAGTACGGGGCGGGACAGAAGACAAGGGTCACAAATTCCAGTGCTGGCTAAATAAGGAGTGTTTATTCTTCGCGGCAGATGCAGACCTCGTTGCCGCCAAGGTCACTTTCGAATACGGCGCAGCCTCAGGTGCGCACTTGTCTACCTCCTTCAAGACATCTGTGTCCGTGATCTAAACATTTGTTAAGCAATGCCACCGATGCTCCGACGCAATGCCCTTGATGCTCCTCCTCAGACGTTGCACGCTTGACAGCATCAACCGGTATGCAAGTTCGCCGTGTACTGCATGCAACTGCTTAGCTCGCAATCTTGACTGCCCCCCCCCCCTCCCCCCCTCCCCTTCAGTGCCGTGCCCCGACGCGCCGCAGCTCTCGTCTCGAGAGGGCCATGCACGCTTCGACGCGGAGGGCCCCTCCACTCCAACGCGGCCCTGACGGCAAACATGCAGGTAGACGACTGCGCCGAGGTGTGCTATAGTAGCATGCAGCACACGCATGGGTCTGAATACATAAGGCCTCAGCCAGCTAATCCGTATAGCAAACGCATGGAGGAGCATTGCAGGCCCAGCTTTAATCGTGTGCATCCCTCTATCCTGGGCAAACATTTCGCCGGATCCGAGTCGGGTAAACTTGCCCACCATTCTCTTATTTCATCTCTCGGCCTGACGGATCTCGTCGGGTGTTCAACAGGGATCGGGGGGTCAACTTCTAAGAAGCAGTACCTGCGTGTGAAAAGTTCGCACCAACGGCTATAGAATGCTCAGAATGGGCGCACGCTAGTGGTGGCCGTTGAGAGATGCGTGGAAGGCTATGACGACGACTAACCTGGAAGCCGAAACGTCAATATCGAACCTTTCTTCACTGGTCGGCGTCTCTTATTTTTCAAAAAAAAAAACCTAACCTTACTACTGACAAGTGTTGTACTAGCGGGGAAATGGCGCTCTCTGAAGAATGGAGATGCGAAAGCCGCACCAATTCAGCTTGTTACGTATTCTAATCACGTAGAATGTAGAAATCACATGTTTAACTCGCGTGACAAGTGATTGACCGACTGTACTCAGAGAAGCGCACTCCACCAGTAATTATTTGATGTGGATTCGTCGACGGCCCGCTGTACACAAAGACAGTCGTGAAACGCATTTCGTTTGCTTGAACGAAGTTGTCAACAGCGAATGTCCCTTGAACACTGAATTCATTGAGGCACTTAGAAAAACTGGTGTGTACAGAAGGAGAAGCCATGGTGTCATGCACTAGGGATCTTGCGCAATTGAACACAGGTTGCAAGGGGAACAAGGTGCATCTACGCCACCGGCTGCGATCAAACGGAACAAAGATCAGTAAGGATCGCCCACCTTAAGCAAGAAAGCGTACACATCATGCCGAACACTTCAAAGGAGGGACGAAAAAGAGAAAAAAAAATAAGAATAAAATAAAGATAGGAGGAAAGGTAGGTACGTGGCGTTTCCTTGCAAAGCACACCCTGCAGGGAACTCAGCCGCTTCTGCAAGCCACGCTGAGCTCTTCCGCCGCCACACTGCACGCATTTCTATGCCAGGGATCTGCGCTGAGGCATTCCTCGGAGAGCCCGATTGGAACGTTAATGAAAACCGAACTCGGACGGGACGGGAGTGTTTGCGTAGGCAGCGCCCCCCAGAAGCCGTCCGGGGCACACACCGGCGCACGCAGCTCTCCGCTGACCTGCTGCACGGAGCAGCAGGGCATATATGGAGCACCACAGGTCGTCATGGCACCTCGGTGCAGGTCACACCGCAGATGAGGGGCAGCCGACAGAGGGTGACTGCACTCCGTACAGCGTACTGGGCAGCTCGTTTACTGTTGCTGCTGGGGCATTGTTGCTCAGGAATGAAACGAGCGCTTTCTACTTCTTCATTCGGCGACGAGGAAAAGCCTGGCGAGGTTCGAGCTTTGACGTATAATGCCTTGGGAGGCAAAAAGGAGGAGAAGGCAACGAGGAAAAGGAAGGGGGAACTCTCCCTCCAGAATGGACACCTGAGCCCACCACCAACCACGGCCTTGTTGAAGCTCGCCGTCAGGGGAGGCAGCGGGGGCTAAATAGAGTAGACAGAAACACCAGTTCCTTAACACTACCTCCTGTGATACAGATATGGTCAAGTGACTAATAAATCATCTGCTGGCGGATGCCATCATTTTCAGGAAGGGATAAAATCAAATCTGATCGTAACATCTTGCAATCCTCTGGTAAAGGCATCCACAGCTTGAATTAGCGACTATATCGACATGCATAATCACATTTTTTCCAGTCAAAAAGAACATTTTTTTTTGTGCATACAGATTACAGGCAAACCTCCTGGCATCTTTGAAAACAAAGCGTGCAGAAAACCACGTCTTAGGGGGTCATACATATGGAAGCCCAAAACAGTGTAGTGAAAGCGCGACAGGTAGCGTAGTGCACATCTTTTTTCGCTTTTCTCAAAATCTAAATAGGTAGACATATTCCTTCCTAAGACTCATCTGGGTCTCAGCGTATGCTATCAAAGAACCATGCTGGGCTAGGACGCGCTAGAGGCGTGAGACAATTATTGATTTTTAAGCACAGCGATGCCTAAACAGAAAAAAAGAAAACATGGTTTTGACGAGAAGTAAGGCACAGTAACAGCTTCACTTCTTGATGGCCACTTCAACCGTGGCGGAAAAGAAGGGAGAAACGGAGGCGTGGAAAAAGGTATAGAGAAAGAGGGCTAAGCAGAACCCGCCGCTCGGCTCCTGCACAGGCCAGGAAGAGAAGGAAAGGAACCCTCTTCTGGCACGGAGATTTATTTCTCCCGGGTCGTAAAAACGGTTTATAGAAGCACCGTGCTCAGTGCGGTAGCTCTGACCCGACAATTGGTTACGAATCAGTGTCGTATAAACTATAACGAATGTCGTATAAATCTCAATCATATGATTGTTATATAGACATTTTTGGCGACAATCGGACATGCCCCTCCGCAGGAGATACCTGAGGGTTTATCAGCCGTGCTCCAAGGAGATATGAAAAACTGCAAAAATAATAATGATAATAATAAGTGGAAACACCATCTTTAAGCGAAGCACAACAAAGCGCCCCAAATGTTTGTCGTAAGTTATTTTTCCCTGATCTGTTTCTTTTTTTCTTCGGGCCCAAGGCTCACTCGAGAAACAAAGAGCAAAAACCTCGGGACTAAACACGAACGAATAGCGGGTTCCGAGGGATTCTTTTTCTTCTCGTCTCCTCCTGTGGGAGCAGAGCCGCGGCCACCGGAAGCGGAAAGAAGCCGGCCAGCGTGTCGCTCCGACGGATGGCGATAATGTTTCCTTCCGTCCCGGTTCTTGCGCCAAACGGCTTCGCGACGAGCAGCAAGGGGTTTTCCTTCCCAAAGGGGGCGAACGACAGTGTTACATTGGGTGTTTCACACTCCCCCTCTTCCCTTTCTGGTCGCCTTCTTCACGCCGCTACTCCTTAGCTGCGTGCTTTATCCTCATATAAAAGACCTGTCTGTCCTTGGTCCAGATACACTCCTGCGTCCGCACCCTGCTTTCGTACTTGTGTGCAGTCCTGTGCAACAAGGAGGCGCCCAAGCGAAGACGGGAACCGTCGAAGTAAGCTGCACCATTACGCCACCACGCAGTGCATTCTTCTTGAGGCCTTGCAACGCTCATTGCGCCTTCAGAGGTGTTAAGTCTCCCCATCAGTCTTCCTGTAGGCAAGAAAGAGGCCACTGGCGTGCGTTGCGCAGAGACCTGCATTCCGACACCGCGCGCTCAGTACCCTGTAGGGGACTCGCCGCGGCGGCAACCGAAGGCAGGGAGCTGCTGCAGCCTCGTCTCGAGGCAATCTAGTGCGCGGAATAGGCGCTCATTTCTGGCGCGCACTCCAACACGCACGCACACACAAACTGGCCCCGCCCACTGCCATGAAACAGAGAAGGGGTGGGTGATTCCAGCGCGACTCGCAGTTCAAAGCGGGCACTTATACTCCACGGGACGAAAGCCCTCAGGAGCAGGCAGAGCAGCGTTTAGTGCACGTGTCTCCGCCTCGTGCGTGCCAATCGCACTGTCCCGCATGCAGTTGCTTCCTTCCTCAAGGGCTTTCTCACAGCGCCCCCTACGGTCCAAGACCCAGCGAAGACCACGGTTCCTAGTAGAAAGCTCTCAAGGACGCCCCCGAGAGTAAGAGAATGCTGGCCTTCGTTTCGTAAGCCCAACCGGAGCGCCCTGTTTACCCTCTCCTGCTGCTTGTTGCATGCTCCGCATTGAAGCCAGACGTCGGAGAGACACGCAGCTCTTACTTGGCCAACAGTTTCCCACGCGATTCAGGAAATGTTATCGTTGCATAGAGATTATTGTAAAGTAGAAATCAGGAGAGAACGTAAATGAAGCTTTTGACAGGGTTAAGGACTGTTCTCCGAAACGTCTCAACAGGCTGCTGCTGCTCCAAATACTTCCCATAGAGTACGCCTGCAGAAGAGCTTTTCCAGTGTATCTCCCTTCGGTTAAGATACGTAATCGCGAAGAGAGGGGCTATAACGGATTATAGTGTCCTTCATACCCTTATCAAGTAATCCTGTCGACATCCGAGAGTCGAGAGCCCTACAGGTGAGTGAGTGACCACAGAACAAGGGCTCAATAATGTGAGGTGTCCGCTTGTCAATGTTCAGCGCTGAATGTAAGCTGGAAATCGAAGCAGATAAAATAAACGGCACAACGGTTCGTTGGCTGACAGAACTTGAAAGATGCCATTTGCTTTGCTCCTCGACAACAATAACCCAAAGCGTGGTCCTATACACAACACGGATTTTTTTCACATTCTGTCCAATTCCGCAACACTGCCAAAAAACCTGTAAGGTGGTCACAAGAAAAGATTTTTTTCCCCCTCAGCGTCAGCCTTCGTACACGATTTGAAAGAACATCCTGCGACCTCACACTGTTAGCTCTGGCTATAAAGGAAAAAACTGCGTATGGATTCTCTACAGCACAATTGTACTGAAGTTATGAAAAAAAAAACTACTAAGCGTGAATTGCAACTTAATACAGGGCACAAGCACAGTTCGTATAAACATGACTTCCACCGAAATTGTGTTCATTTCTTTTTTTCCTTCAAACTCAAAGCATGTCATCCACATACTACAAACGTACATGCACGGGAACATTTTGTGCTACCTCGGGCTACACTAGTTTCATCGCGTTTGTCGTCGAAAAAATCACGAACAAAATTTTCGCCGCTTTGTTAAGCAGGTGCGGTTCATTATGGCCAGTGGGGCAGCGTTGGCTAATGGATTCGTTCGTCCCACGAGGAAAACCGCTGCACCATCAATCCTGATTACCGCCTTAACGAATTTAAATGGCCTTCGTAGGCAGATTTACAGCCCTGCATTGCATGATGAAGGCTGGCTCGGAAGCGATCGTCTCTTGTTTCTTAATAAAAGCCGGGTCGCTTATAGTTACTTTCCAAAATAAATTTCGAGATGAACAGAAAGTGAGGCCGCCGGTTTCGGGAAATAAGACAAACTCTGAACTTGCATGAAACCCGAGAAAAGAAATGTAAAAAAAGAAGAAACTATGCCCTAAGTGATTCCATGGGCACGGTGGGTAGACTTTTTGAGAAGCCTTCTTCGCATAGAAAAACACCGGTGCAGGCCAATTTGGAAAGGATATCCAAGGCAGCGAACTATAAGACTGAGATTCCATATCGCATTAATTCTTTACATTTAGAGAACTAAACTAATCGGTGCGTACAGAACTCACCTAACCAATTGGAATTTTAACCTTTTGAAATAAAATCATGCTCAAGAAGAAAAACAGCGTCTTCAGTTCATAAGTGACTTGTACAACACGTTCTGTTAATTAATGAGCCTACGGAAATACTAGTTGAGTAACCTAGAACAAGCTACGACATTTTTAAAGATCTTTTTATGCCAAAAATACTCATTTTAGACGAATCGCCTCGGAGTCCGAGTTTTTTTTCCCTGGCGTTCCTTAAGTTCTGCTCTTCTTTGTGCTATATCTGAGGAGCGCTGCCTCCTTGTACAAGACGCATAGCAATTAAGTATGCTGTTTGTGTTTTCCTTTCTTCCATTTTTGTTTCCTTTTCTTTTCCAGTAATGATTCGCGCCTTTGTGCAGCAGTAATGACCTTAGTCGCGATGACTACAGGTGCTTTCAATGTCTCCTTTTGTTGTCTTGTTTAGTTGGAAGGTGGAAACAGCAAAGCTGCGTTCAGTTCAGCTTTCGGACCCGACGTAGACTCGTAATAAGGTACCTCCTCTTCAGAGCAATGACTTTGTAGTACTGCAGTCGCAAAACACTATCGCACTTTCCTGCCATTAGATGAGAATGTCATAAGTATCGTAGTCAGATACAAGTCAAGAAAAAAGCGGCTTTTCCCAAACAAAGGACTCCCTTCCAGCCAATGGCATCGGCCGATTCTCATGATCCTGCTAACGTGAGTAGCTTTACAATGCAGGCAAGGTACTGCCCCCTCCCCCTCCCCCCGCCCCCAATGCAGGAAGGGGACTATCTTTCATATGCCACTCCCTGCATTGTCACGCTAGTAGGGTCATGAGAATTGGCCAACGACATTGGCTTGAAGGCGGTCCTTTGACGGTGAAAAGACGCTTTTTGTAGCGACAGCTACATTACAGTAGCATTTCGAGCCTTCAGCGTGGCGGCGCCGCCACGCTGTCACGTGGTTGGTCACGTGGTGCGGAGCAGCTGCCAGCGGCGCGGTGCCGTGGCTGATCACGTGGTTCGTCACGTGACCATCCACGTAGTGCGGAGCAGCTGCTGCTGCCGGCGGCGCGGCGCGCCGGCGAAACCGAGCTGCCACAGCTGTACGCATTCGCCGTGTCAAGTGGGACGAATATGAAGAAGGAACGTCCAGCGAAGCGGAGCGGCGAAAGACTCACTTTGCAATTCAACTGAGCAAGTTCCACTCGGCCAGCTGTAGCTACCGAGTCACTCCAGGTTCAACCAGAGCTAAACCATCGCCAATTTTTTTCTTGACTAGTACCTGACTGTAATATAAGCAATAGTATTAGTATTAGTATCCGCAGTACGTTCAGTTGGGTGCTTGTAACGGTTCACACGGAGTGAACACCGCAAAAGGCGACAGACACGAAGAAATGTCACGAATAAGACGCGAATAATGCAGGAAGAGCGCCGACTCGCAACTACGGCATCAGTATTCATCCAGAGAGGGCAGCGTGGGCGCATTTGAGATTGGAAGCAGTGATTAACATCTGGCTCATCCGGAGAAGGAGAAGATCGAGGTCATTATATAAGAGTGTTTCACCTAAGACTGTACATTTTTATTTAAAAACAGGCCTTGAGGTTAGAAGAGCGCTTTTTCGGCATAAAATTTCATCGGTGTATAGTACATCAGAATAGGGCTAAGACGTGTTATCTGGCAGGCTAGTTAGCTGCAACCATCGCCCTTAGTCTCCTTAATTACTGAGAGGCATGTAGCTTACCGTAAGTAACATCCACGTCAGTTTTATTACTTTTTCAAACGCGGTTACCCTTGGCGCTGTGACCCAACAATTTTGGGTACATCGCGCCGAAATACATCCGTTTTCAATTCAATTCAATTTTATACAACATCTTGAGGATGTTGGATGCGTCGACAAAAAGCCACGAGAGGCTTGCAAGCAAAGCCACATCTCCAATGCGGGTAACTCGTCGAAAGAGCCAATGATTTGTGGGGCTACAGCGCAGAGGGCAACGACGTTTTCGAAATTCTAAAAACATTTGCATACGCTGGGCTATACGCCTCAGAATATTAAGAAGCCTAACTGTTACAGTTAAAAAGTTAGCTATTGAATATTATTTAGCCTGCCTGCTACTTAGCACATCTCATCTATATTTTGATTTCTATTCTCTATTCTCTCTATTCTGCCATCTAAATTGAAACTGTAACTTTAATCCGCAGCAACAAAAAAAAATGTTACGGGGAGGCCGGGTAAAAGCTGTAAGGACATGTAGCGTGAAGAGCCCTGACCCATCAGCGCACATGGCAATACAGTTGCGTGCGGATAAGGGATCACGAACACGCATTCGAAAACATATGTCAGTGTTACTGCAACAAGCGAGAAGTTAAGAAACACAAAGAAGGTACAGATGAAAGCGTAATGTATAGCAAGAAGAGATACCGAAAAACAGACAACACAGCACATCGCTATACAAACATAACACGAAATTCTTTTGTCGGTACTGTGAATATGTTACAGTTCGTTTCTTTAAATATTTTGGTGAGGAGTGATATGGCCTGGAAATTTTAACATTGGCAGGAAGGCCTCCTGCGAGGGACATTTGCCGCTTAGTTCTTGAGTTGTATCCGACTATAGACTTAGAGCTCGCGTTGCAATGCGGCCGACATTGTTTTTTTTTCCCCGCATTTTAAATCGAAGACTTCGCATATAGCATACGTTGGGACTATCCGTACTACAGATAGTTGCGGAGGCTATTAACGAGTTGAAACTTGAGCAGGCTCCGGCTCTTGTAATTGCACGTCAACTAGAGAGAGCCCTTACCCCATTAAGAGACACCTCTGTGAAGTGACAGAGGACGTCTCTTGCACACAGTTATAATCCGAGAGTAACAAAGGGCTTCCGTCTACGAGTAAACGGGACGGCGAACTCAGAGACTCTTTTAATCTGAAAGAAAGAACGTTAAAACCGTGCCTTGTACTTCTTCGAGCGCCCCCGGCAACGATGAGTTAAGAGATACGAGCAGAAAATCCCAGCCTTTTCACTCCGAGCTCACCTGTGTCGAGTTCCTTTTTTCCTATTAAGGGGCTCGCAGCAAAATTTCCTGAGCTAAGTCCTCGTTAGAGCAGCGGAACTAATTACTAACGGAGTAATTGGTGCCGTGCCTCATTTATTTACGCCGTCGAAAGCAGTGAGAGGCAGAGAAGAGGAGCGCGCGCACAAGAGGGCCCGCTCACTGCGCGGGGGCGACTGGCGTGCTGCTGATGAATAGCGGCGAGTGCGCAGAGGCTTCAGTTGGGAAAGGTTCGCTACATGGGCTCAAGGGCAAACACAGCGGTGGGACTAGAAAGGAATATCAGTCGAAAGTAAAGAGAACCCAGCTCGTTGCTGCACCACTACAGTGCAAGATGGAAAGAGCCGAGCGCCGCGTATACTCGTTAGCGCAGCGGCGTTCAAAGCCAGCGAGCGAAGTCCAACGGGTCAATGAACAGCCAAAACATCTTCAACGACGGCTAACCCAAGGAGGAGGCCGACGGGGCTGCCTTCCCTGAAGGAGGGCGAGCTATGTGCATTCAGGATGAAGCTGCTATGCAAATAAACGGCGACGAGTTCTTTGTATGTTTAGACAGAAGCGCACGCCGACTTTGCACCTCACCCTGCCCTCCCGCACCGCAATCACTCTTCCCTGACAAGCGAGCTTCGCCGCATATAAATGAGTCTTGCGGTGTAGCCAGCCATCTCCGCAATGAGTTACGGCTACAACTTCGACTCAAGTGCGAAACAAGGGATTTCTGCGCTCACGCAGTAAATGCAGGCTCTCTCCCGATTCCGTGTGCCTTGAGCTTTGGTGTTTGCACAGCACACATTGCTTCCGAGGGAACGCGCCGATAACCTGCATATTCCGGTACTCCCCTAGAAATGAAATTCAAGAGGAATTGTCACTCACTCACTCACTCACTCACTCACTCACTCACTCACTCACTCACTCACTCACTCACTCACTCACTCACTCACTCATTCATTCATTCATTCATTCATTCATTCATTCATTCATTCATTCATTCATTCATTCATTCATTTCATCGGTAAACACGAAGCAGCAGTTCACCCGGCAGCCTACTGCGAATACGAACGGGAAAGCAGTCGGACACATTGTGATCAGAGTCACTCGCAAATCAGGGTTGAAATTGCTCGCGTACACCGCTTCAGTTTCAACACGGCAGCGAACCGCTGGGCGGCGACGCGTAGAGCGCTTTTGTTTACGCTTCTTTGGGCGTTGCGACGTCGAATTTCAATCGTCTCGTTCCAGCATTCCACGCCAAATTCTCATCATGCCAGCCCGGTGCGTCGCACTCTATCGTTCATTTCATTCTCCTCGCTGCTGACTGCTCGCCCGTGCCACCACCCGTGCCCGCCAGCGGCTGAACGGAAGCGCATTCACGATCTCAATGCAGCTTTCCTCATTGTTCCCACTCTATTCAACTGCTTCGTGTCGAGCTCCGCACTTTTATTTTTATTTCTTCTCGCTTGGCTCCTTAGAGGGAGCTCTACGGAAGGCATTCGTTTTTTTTTTTTCAATCGAGCTCCACGCGGAATCACTCCCCAAGCTCATCTAGCCTGTTCCGTCCCCCTATACCTACGTCAGCAGTAGCAGCAACAACACAACCGCATGCAATCGTTCTTACCTCCGACGGAGAGATTCAATCGGAGTCTTGCATTGCAGAGGTGACTTTTATATACTCTTTTTTCTCTCTCTCTCTTTCCGCTAGTCAGACAGCAGAGCGAATGGTGCTCTGCTCTATTGTGCCGACCGCCCCTGAACGGGCCGTTTCGCCTATGCACTTTAGCGCCTCGCACGGCGACTGGAAGAAGAGGAAAAATAAAATACACTCTTCTCAACACTACAATTCTTTTTTCTCTTCTTGGCGCGAAAACGAGGCAATAACATAAAGCGTCCACTAGCTTGATTGCCGTGGACTCGAACGGCAATTGTATGCATCCAACCGGCACTTTCGCTATTCTACGCTGAGCTTCCTCGGAGCTATCTTCGCCTATAGATGGAAGCCGCGCATACCACTAGCACTGAATTCCAGTCTCGAACGACAAGAGCACAGACATGCGGATGTTAAGGAGAAAAACTGCACTCCAGAGCCATCAAATCTAGGACATTACAGGTCGGCGAGACGGGAAAATTGTCACGCGGGTTTAATTGCTTCATTTCCGCAGATCTGGGCTCACGAGGGAGAAAAGTATTGCACAGCCACTTTGCCTTTTGTAACTTTGTCGCCGACTTTTCACTGGAAATAAGACGGTCTACACGGGGGGTAACCAGCTAATTTCCATGCACAAATCCAGCAGTTCGCAACTACAGGCGGGAGATCGCGGCGGGAGATTACAGCGAGGAGACGTACACAGAGGAATAAATAGATATTCAGACCTATTCGAATTTAACTGCTGCCGGGAAAAAGTTTTCCATAGCGCCACTAGTTCCTGCCATTATTTTGAACATTTTACAATAGCGTTACCATTAATTGCTTTCGCATGGTTACAATGAATATTTATTAAAAAGATTGAATTCCCTCAGTGTGGCCAGTGGCCTGTTGTCGGAAGCACGCTACTAGGGAGTATAAAGACAAATGATAGTATACATTGGTTGCCAAAGAGTCTTAATAAAAGTTGTCAGCAAACATTGACAACAATTTGTTACTGAAATTTTTTGTCCGTGGCATAGGTTTTCCCTCACCAGTTTCTGGTGGATGCTAATGAGGCCGAGACACTCGATATCCACACGTTATACTCAGACAGTAAGTATCCGTTTAACTCCGTCCGTAGCAGTATTGCGTTAATAATAACAGATCAGACCTCTTAAACAGTTGACGAGACGCGGCGTACGTCATTGATCACTGGTTGCAAAGAAACGGGACGACTTGGAACGCAGGGCACGAAAGGAACGGCAGTGTGTATATATATATATATATATATATATATATATATATATATATATATATATATATATATATATATATATATATATATATATATATATATATATATATATATATATATATATATATATATATATATATATATAGTTCTCGGGAGGCAATGACCCTGTCCAGCGAACCGACTAGCACTGTCTTCGTACGCACAAACTAACGCTCTTCCATTCTCGCACAAAAGGGCCGACAAGCGACTCCTTCGAGGGAATCATCGTTTATTCGCGCTCAGAAAGGGGTAAGAACTTCCGCCCAAGCACCACGCAACCTCTTTACCTCGTCCATTTAATTTCTCTTTCTTCTTGCTTTTTCTGCCGGTGTATTCGTATTTCCCAGCAACACTGATGCTTGCTTTTCCTCTTGCCCCTTCCCCCCCCCCCTCCCCCTTTCCTGCTTAGGACGCCTTATACAAAGTTTTGTTGTCTGACATCTCAATTTCGAAGAGAAATTGGATAAATGGGAGCGGGAGGCCGAAAAAAACAAACAAACTCAGTGGGAACTCAGTGGTACTCAGCCGGACTCTGTGGGAACGCGAATGTATCCATAAGCTTCGCGCGGCGAGAGGTTCGGACCGGACAGCGAAGAAATGCATTTTATTGAAAAAGGTTCCCGGACACAGCGCGCCGGGAGGCAGCAGCCTACACTGCACTCAGGCGAGTGTTCTGAACAACACACGACTGAAGAATGAACCAGAAAGCTAAAAAACGATAGGTGGAGACACCGCAAAGAGAGGGATCATGTTTTAAAAATACTTTAGGAGAGGCATAAAACTGCGTAAGCGTGCATACGTTGCTGAAAGAGAGAGAAAGACGACATTGAGGCGCGCTTCGTAGCCCGCGCTAGCTTCTCCACTGGCCCCCCAGTGGTCCACACTCCACCCGGCATGTATATTTGCATCCTTCCGGAATGAGCCAACGAGCGCATACCGCTGCGCACGCGCACAGTCTGCCAGGTCGAGCGTAATACCCCTATCACACGGGCACTTTCGATCCTCATTGAGTCAATGCTCATCGAACTCAATGCAGATCGACGGTTGTCACACGGCCACTTTCAAGCGCAATCGAGCTCGATCCTGCTTGACTCGATGCCGATTCCCTCAAGAGTGCTTGAGGTTCCAAGCACAATCGAGAACACTCTCGCTCTCATGAACCTATAAAAATAAACACTAGTTAACAAAACCAAACCACAATTGTTGTTGCTGTGATTGATTAAAATGTAATACAGAACATTTTACAGGTACTATGCCTGCTTATATGCAAACATTTGAAAATAATCTCTACACCACGCTCCAAGCTTCGCCGTCAGTGTAAACAAAGATGGAGTCCTCCTGCTCGTCGGCGCGGAAACTGTGGAGCGAGCGCGAGACAGCCGCTCTCATCGACTGCTGGCAGGACCGCCTAAATGATTTGCGGCGCCAGAAGAGAAACGCCGCAGTCTATGCAGAAATCGCGGAGGCGTTGCGGACCCACGGGTTCCATCGCACAGCAGCAGAGGTGCGCCGCAAAAACCTGGCGCAGATACGCAATGTAGCGATTTGGCTACGGATTTGGCTGCCGCTGCCCCCGACTGCACAGTGTTGCCGGACATCGCCTTGTTATGGCTGTCGGCGGACCATTTGGCGCCACCTAACACACATGAGGGAAACTTCTCAATGAGCATTGAAAATGCCCGTGTAGCACCGGATGTTTCGAGCGTGCTCGAAAATCTCGATGCAGATCGAGCTCAATGAGGATCGAAAGTGCCCGTGTGACAGGGGTATAACAGTGTTCAAAGGGGAAAATAAAAATTGAAAGGGGTTTAACAAAGCCAACTCGAGTAGACGCGCGAAAGCAGGTGTTCATTCCTCAATGGAAGGAACACTTAAGCTCCGCCTTAAGAGTATGACGTGATACCTTCAGTGGGCTAATACCCATATATGCAGAATTGGTCATTCTCTACTTAACGTTCAAGATGGCGGCCAGTCCTCATACCACTACCAGCTCAGTGGCGCAGCGGTTAACCGATGCGCCATTGCAGTGGCGGATTGTGCGATACATGCTGCTCTTGCCGAGCAACCTCTCGCGCAGCTGAAGATGCTCCTCCGAACTTAGCCGAGCTTCCCGAGCTTCCCGAGCTTACCCGAGTTACTCCCCGAGCTTAACCAAGTAACTAGGGTTGCTAAACTTCTGCGCGTCAACACACCTGGGAGAGATACCTTGCCAACTGCGCCCGTTCGACACAAGCCACTGGGAAATGAGGCGTACGGATTCCCCCAAGTGACGCCATACACCCGCTCTGATGCCCGCTGGCCCCCGTGCGGAGTGATGCGATGCACTCGCCACGAAGGAGCTCTCCTTTCTTTTCCTCGTACGGGCGCACGTACTAGCCTCGTTCCCGATCGCAGCGCCCCCCTCTCCTCGCCCACTGCACAGGCAGACGACGCGTTTGGAAGTGACGCTGCCCCATTTGTCAACCGCCTGGCCGCAGGCGCACTCGCCGGCTGCGTCCGACAGCAGCATCCCGCTGGCGACCAAGGGTCTGCACAGCGTGGAGGGCTCCGCCAGCTAGCGAGTCCTCCGTCTTGTCGCAGAGAAGCCGGGAAAGCAGCCGGCTGCTGCTCCGCCTCCTCTACTCTGCTCCGGCCTTCCAAGGGCATCCCTCGCCGATGCCTCTCTTCTGCTCCGCTACACTGCGTCGTGCGCTGTTTCGTTTATTGATTTTGTTTTCTTTTCTAGCTTGGCCGGTGAGCGCACTTGTTTTTTTATGTCTCCCTTTCACACGGTCTCCGTATCTCTGTTTCCGCGCACCATTTATTTCGGCACGCGCCAACGGATAGCCTCCGCGGCGTGCCGCTCTTTGCTCCAAGGATAGAGAGAGGAAGGCAGAAAAGAGAAGAACAAAAAGCCAGAAGAAAGCAGAGCCTGTCAGTGGCAGGCGGCCGTAAAGACGTTTCTCCTCTTTTTCGGCTATGATTTACGAAGGTGGACAAACCCGGCAGCCCCCCACACCGGTTCTTTTAGTCCGTCTGCACGCAATAATACGTTGCTGAATACTCCCATATGCACACCTGCTCTTCTTGTCCACTAATCGAGCCGCTTTTCCCTGTCTACCGTTTCAGGCAGCCAAGCCAGTAACCGAACACTCGACATGCAACGAGGACAGCGCACGCCGTCATACGCTTCGAATTATGCACAGTGCGCTAAGGAGAAATGCACCTCGAAAGAGCTCAACCGCAGTGTCCCCCCTGGGGCAGACATAAAACTGAGACTGTGAGACTGGTTCCCCCCCCCCCCCCCCCCGCTCGGTTTGGCCGACGCCCCGCGCCGCCGGCAGCTGCTCCACACCACGTGGCTAACCACGCACCACTTGACCAACCACGTGACCACGTGGCCGCGCCGCCACGCTGAAGGCTCCAAATGCTAGCGTAATGTAGCTATCGCTACGAAACTACACTTACAAATATTTCGGACCTGCTCCGGAGCACAGGCGATGAACGTCCGGGAAGACGAACTCCGTTTAGCCCGACGGGACTGTCACAGGTTTGGTGACGATCGAGAGTTTGTCTCAGCACAGAGAATACCGCCTGCCGTCACAGCTTACCGCGGCCGCCAGCAGCCAACGCGCAGGCGCAGATCGCCCTGACGTGCTGCAGCCAGCTGCAAGTACTCCTGTCGCGTCGCGACCATCTAGGCATGCGCAGTGACAATAAGCAGTGGCGGTATAGGCTATGCTAGTAGCCTCTAACATATCAAATGCCGTCGGATGATGCCTCTAAAGCTTTTGTGGGCAAGACAGACGTCGGCCACCTCAAGGAGTAACCGCGGGAAGACGGTTCTCTATACTAGAGGCATTCTGCTGCTGATGAAGCAGAGGCCACGAACAGAATATATGGACTCGCACTGTACAGCCGATACGAGAGAGTGCAGAGTGCGTGCAATGAGGCTCCCACGCACGCCGCATCGGACTACGTGCTACCAGAATAAGTCCGGCGACCGCTAGTGCGAAATCAGAGCCAAATCCCAGGCTGCCTTTGCCACCGTTACCGAACGGACGAAGTGAGCAGACCGAGGGCTCGCGGAATGCATCGGGGAGCAGCGGGGTGGCGAGCGACCGTTTCGGAAGGAAAAAATTTACTGAAGTGAAAAGGTGTTGGGCGAGCTTATGTGTGGGGCCCTCATTCCAGGGCTGCACTGGCTTGAGCTGCCCTGCGGACCGGTCGTACGAGGGCCCGTTGGTCCCCCAGGTTACCGCTCCATGGTCAGCAGCGTTTCACGCGGCACGCGCGAGCTATTCTCGGTGCGCCGGCATCTGCACACTCCCCGCAATGTCCGGGGCACTGCTCTGCGCCACTTCGGCGAGATCCTGGCCGAGGCAACACAGCCGCGAGTCCCCGTACACAGATGCAGGGGGCAACGGGTCACACGAGCATGGATGGGCACAGGTATGAGCTGGAAGCGTGAATGGCGCGCGCCTTAGAACGCGACTATACGTAACGTCTCGAAATCGCGAAAGGAAAAGCGGCATCCCAAGTTTCATCGGTTGGAGGCCCCCAAGGGTCTAACTTGGGGAGCGGAGGGGCCTCTACATCGACGGCAATAAAGTTATCTTGAACTTGAACTTCAAATCGCGAAAAAAAAATTAAGGCACACTAAAGTTTAAGTTCTGTTGCCTCCTTTGTTACCTAGTCATGTAATGAATAATGATGACAATTAGTTGACTAATTAATTAGGTATTAATTAAGTTACTGTTATTAATTATTTCGTTTTGTCAACACTATTAACACAATAATTGTTTTATTATTATTTCTATTGAGCATTCAATTTAGAAGGAAATACTAGTAATTCACCAATTTCGTGAATTATTCCGACTAATTAACGAAATTAATTACGTTGTTATGTAATTAATTATTTTATTCAATAAAACGTCACTTAATGTTTCCATGCAAACATCATTATACATTAAAAAGCATAATTACACTAATTACTGGACGACCGACAGTTCATGAGGGCACACTCTGCCAACGCATCCTGTCCACGCCAATCATGAGGCAAGAAATGCTTTCACTTTAAAAATGAGGGAAGATCGCGAGACCCAGCCTGTCGATCGGTGATGCTCAGAGGATAGCGATGCAATGTTCGAACGTATTAAAATCCTCGTTCAGCGTTGGTTGGCGGGTGAGATAAAATGACTGTACAGACTGGAGGGACCCTTCCTTTTAGGTGCCTCCTCTAAAGCATAAAATAATAAATACAACGGAATAAAAAAAAACATTAATCAAGGATCGACTTCAATGACGTGAAATGAAAACTGAGCGAAACGCTGCAGTGAAAGTGTACAGGGTGTGCCTTGTGTACAAAATGGCTGCGATGCCTGCTGCTCCTTGTTTTCCGAAAACTACAGTGCCGTCGGTCTTTTTTCACTGGGGAGTTTTTGGTCAGGACGCCGACAACGCACGAAGGCTGCTTCACGCCGTAGAGAAGAGTAAACGTCCCTGTTGCACACACACCGCTGTCAAAGAAGAGGAAAACCCTTATACACGAGCTGGCGAGAGATTTTCGCGACCGCCTCTATGAACACGCAGGAAACAGCTAAGCAGACGGTACGCTAAAAATGAGAAGTCGGTCGCCAATTTAACGCAAGCCTAGCCACTCCTGTGTTGCCGAAGACAACGCCTCAACTCAACCAGGAGAGCAGGAAACCCGCTAGCGCGAGCACTGGGTTCGTGTATGCACGTACAAGCTGGCGCAGCACGCGCGATAAAACCACGACCAGGGAGCGCGCGGCAGTACGAACTGCAAGCACGCGGAAGGCGACCGAATGCGAACGTTCTTTGCGCATTATGGGTGGTGGTGGTGGTAAAAACATTTATTAATTATAGAGAGAGGTGTTGGGGTCCGTGACCTGAAGGGTCACGCCCTTACAACCACTAGGTGGGGATGCCTAGTCAGGCACCCCATTGGCGGTTGCCGCAGCCCGGGCACGCTGCGTTAAGGCCCTTTGGGCCTGGAGGGTGCAGCAGCCGGACAGGGTCGCCTCCCAGTCCTCTCGGGTGGGGTTTGGGATAGGGGGTAGGGATGGGTTCTGCTGGCAGGCCCACACCATGTGGTAGGTGTCCGACACCTCCCCACAGTGTGAGCACCGCCCGTCGAATTGAGGATTGAAATGCTTTAGAGTTGCCGGGCACAGCATCGTGTTAGTGAGCAGGCGCAGGAGTACCCACTCGTTGGCCTTCCCCAGCCCTTTGCAAGGAGTGGGAAGAGTTTGGTGGGTGGATTTGTAGTAATCGCATATTTCCTTAAAAGTGTAAACCGGATTGAAATCGGAGTCCTGGTCATCGTCGGGTCCCGAGGGAAACGCCCGGAGAGAGAGCGCGCGGGCGGCGGCGTCGGCTGCTTCGTTTCCGTGGAGGCCTTGGTGACCTGGAGCCCAAATAATAGATCGGTGCGCAGGATCGGAGTCTCGGCTACAATTTTGATAGATGCGATAAGCCAGGGGAGTAGCCCACCCTTGCTCGACGTTTCGACAAGCCCCTCGCGAGTCGGTGATTATGTATTTGGAGGAGGAGTCGGAGGCTGCCAGGGCGATGGCGACCTCTTCTGCGTGAATTGCTGACTGGGCCTTGAAAGTAAGGGCGTCTACTGTTTTGCCCTCGTGGACGACCGCGGCCGTGTACCATCCCTTGGGGTCCGGGCCGGAGGCGTCCACGTAGAAGACTCCTGGTTTATTCCCAAAATGGCGGTCCAAGGCTTCCGCCCGCGCCTGGCGCCTGCCATTATGGTCCTCTTTGGACATGTTGGTGGGGAGAGGCCGCACGTGGAGGGCGCGTCTCCAGTGTACGGGAAGGCGGCATCTCTCCTCTGTGAATTGGGTGTGCTGGATGTGAAGTCGGGCTAGAAGGCGGCGACCCGACCCTGTCTTTGTGAGACGAGTGTATTGGTTGGTGAGCTGGGCCTCCCGAAGCTCCCTGAAAGTGTTCACCATCCCCAGTCCCATGAGGTGGCTGGTAGAGGTAGAGACCGGGAGGTCCAGCGCGCGTTTCATGATTTTGCGGAGGATGACCTCGAGAGCATCCTCTTCCTGTTTCCGCAGGTGGAGGTAGGGAGTCGAATACAAGATTCGACTGGTCACGAATGCGTTCGCCAGCCGTAAGGCGTCTTTGCATCGTAACCCACCGCGCTTGTTGGAAACCCGGCGGACCATGCGGCCCACCTGGTCCCCCACCTGCCGGAGCTTGGCGAGTGTTGTGTCGCAACGTCGCTGGTTGTGTATGAAGAGTCCGAGGACTCTGATTTCCTTGGATTCGTTAATGGGGCCGCTTTGCAGGGAGAGATTGATTTGTGTCGAGCATGTGCGCGAGGGGCGCAGATGCACGAATTCCGATTTCTTACACACTCTCCAGAGCCAACGGCTTCCGAGGGAGATGCGCCGCTCTTTACGATATACCCGGCTTAAACCAAGGCCGGCGACCTGCAATCACACCGGAACAGGAGGGAACCGCTGATCTATTTTGCAGGGACCCAGCGCCGCGCATTCGACTATTCGGTGCAGTTGCTGGGCGAGGTGCGCACGCTCCCCCTAACTGGTTCGGGGGGCAACAGACCCGTGTAAGCTTGTACACATTCAGCGCGTAACCAAAACTGCACCAGCGGTCGCGGAGAGGCACGACGTGTACTCGGGAGCGCCTATAAATATCCGCCCTCGTCGCGCAGTTGCGTGCAGCGTTACCTAAAGCCTGGATGCGCTGCCTAAGTGTCCCAGAGTCGAACGGGCGTCCCTGCACTGCGCATGCGCGCACGTGCATCCGTGATGCGACGCTAATTCCCAAGACGTACGCTCCCCCGATGCACGCTCCCGTGGCAAGGCCAACCTTGCCAAAGTTGCGACAGGGATGTGCAGCTCATACTGCGACGTATCACCAGTGCCGCAGGTAAGATACCACAGAAATGAGCCCGAAAGAGTTCCCCCATAAGTAAACATCCCAGCGCCGTTAATGAGAAGTAGAGAAAATCCCGCCACAGAGCTACGTACCCACTTCGATGTTAAGCCAGCAAAGGGAACTTACTTAATTAAGCGCTGAACCTTCAGCAGAAGCGCAAAACTTCCCCCCCCCCCCCCCCCCCCGTGTCTCAAACATTCAGCCTCTCTGAAACACTGCCCCATCAAGATGCTCTACTCATCGCCTGCAGCTGCACGGAACTACGCAGCATGAAGTGAAGCCTGCCCGATTCGGCGGCGTCCCTTTGGTCGAGAGCGCAGCGCGTTCTTCCCTTTGAACCCGCGCCGCCGCCGCGGGGAGGCCCACGTGTGACGTCGCCTACTCAGCATGTAAATTAATTCTCGGGAGCGCGAGGCGAAAGCGATCCGGGCTGCCCCGAAGGAGGAGGGGGAGGAAGCAGGAGCTACCGTGCTTACGCGATTATAATGCCCCCGCAACGGGCATCCTATAGCAAAGATTAGGCCTATTAGGTGTCGCGAGAACGTCACCCTTCGTAGCAGAGCTTTGCGGGGTTAGAGACCGTCTCTTGCGTGGCTTAGCGGAAGCAATATTGAAGGTGGTAGTGCCTCCTATACTGCAGGAAAAGACTGCAGTGGCAGGCCACTCGAGTAGACAGCCCGCGCCATCGCGTGTAGGTGACACCAATGAGCGGCTGCTACTGCGAGTCGCCAGCAGAGCGCTATATATGCAACAGTCGGAGAGGTTCGGCAAAACTTTATACGCGCAGGTCCTCCCTCTAGAATAGTGACCGCGCCCGGGAATCAAAACATAAATAATCGGGACTGTGCAAGCTTGAGCTCGCAGAGAATAATTAGAAGACAACCTTCAAAGCTTCTTCCAAGCTTAAACTACTGGCCGTTCATCAGCGCACTGGATGAAGCGTAACTGGCCTACAGCTTCAGACTTTTGCTTGGACGCATCGTGATCATGCTAATGACACCTTATTTTGATCACCACACGAGCAGCGACAGCATGCTAGAACAACCACGCACTTGCTAGCTGAGAGAATGTACACGAGAAACGCCACGACCCTGAACCAATCCGCGTTGACCACGAGCCGCTTGCAATCGCGCAAATACGGCATCCCGAAGCACCTCAGTGTCCTGCTTCCAAGGAACGGTTGCAAGGTAGCAGCCGTATAGAGCGATAAATACGGAAACACAGCCGCCCAAGATGCGAGGTGAGCGCAGTGCTCAAGACGCGGATTCCTGACGCGCACGCCAACAGCCGGCAGCAGGCCCGCTAATAAGAACGTGTGTTATACAAACTCATCGGTCCCTCGCGTGTTGGCAACCTGGGGGCGGGACATTAAATCTTCCTTACGCTCACGAATGGGAGAGCGAAAAAAAAAAACACTGTTACATGAGCCAGGAGGTGCAGGCATCGGGGAGAAACGCGCAGCATTAGCCTAAATAAATAAGGGCAGCCGGTTACATCCATTATTTGCGACGGGGGCTTTTTCAAAAGGGACCGCGCAGTGTGTTGAGCGCGGCTCATTCTTTTTATTACTACTACTTCCTCCTCTCCACGCCTGCGGGAAATGGAAATGCACCGGACAGGGAGGAAGGGAAGAGATGGATGTCCCTCTGGAAGAGACGCCCAGTTCTAGCGGAATGAATTCTCTTTGTACTAACGCTTTCGCCCCTTCCTCGAGGCAGGGTGAAAAAATCCTGGCGGAGCTATGCGCCTCCCTGCGGCGGGCGAGGAAGGCGTGACGAGATTAAACGGAGAGCCACATAGGAAGCGGGAAAAAAAATAAAGACGCGGCTGCAATTTAAGACCAAGAGCGGTTTCAAATTTCGCAACGAAATCAGATACATTGTCATCATGCCTATCTAACTCTATTATCTCACTTTACTTCGTCCCATTTTAACTTAATTCTTATCTAATAGCATCTCTTCTTGTAATGCTTATTCCTATCAAAATTTTCCGAGCCGAGCGGCTGCTAGCCATCGATAATATGGAAGGTTCATACGATGAAGGGCGAAAAGACTGAGTTGGCACAGACCCGCTTCGCTATTCCGCTTCCGGTCTGGTTGCAGCAGCCTCGCTGAATCAATGCGCCCCGGTGCCTTCCGCCGACCACACGTCCACAAGCCTGAGAACAAACTGCTTGAAGCTGCTCACTGCCGTCGGCGTTCTTCGATGTGTCTGATAGCTTCCTCCCTCGGTTACCGTGTTAGCGTTGGTATCTTAATTGCGTCCTAACATTTTCGGCTAATGCGACAGCTCTAAAGAAGTTATTTCTGTAACGGCATTTGGCGTTTTATGTTCCCTTCAGCCACGAATTATATATACAGTGGAAAAAAAAAAGTTCCAGATTTGGGATTTTCGTGAGGAACGCGTGTGCCTATAGATTGCTGACGAAAATATTCAACCATCGCTGATGCTTAGTCACGCAATTTCTGCCGGGTTGTCATATACTCGTGTCGTGACTATTAGATTGCTCTCCGGATGTGAGCTGTACTTCTTGTGACTCACTTCTGCAAGGAAATGTGAGTATGTATAAACAAGTGAGCTTATTTTACGGAGTTTGAAAACGCAGATTAAAACGAAGCGAACGGACACGCGAACGTTACGGAGCCAGACAGCCGCTTACGCAAAGCACGGAGGCGTCCATCTTAAAAAAAAAAAAAGCTTTCCGCATTCCCTTCCGTCTTCACGGCTTAAAACCACTCTAGACGGGATTTCCCAGACGGTTGAAAACATCAGCTCCAGCCATTTCCGGCACATTACATTCCTTCAGTAACAACTGACAGGAAACAAGCTGCGTACACGCACACTTTTACGACGAGACTAAAGGGGATATGTAGACATTTTGATATGGTGGAATCTCACGGCACCGAAGACAGAAGCCGAACTTCTAGCGTCAGTCCCGTTCCACTTGACGAAAACAGCTGAAAGAAAAAATGCTTCTTCACTAGAAGCAAACAGGAATGGCGATGTTCCTCGAAGGTGCACATTATATTATGGCAACCAGAGCCCTCGGCTCACTTCACCAAACACGTTAAATCATCGCTGCATAAACAACCCAATCATTTGTACAGAAACGACGAACGAGTTTAAATTGTATTTCTTTCCCACTCCTCCGTCCTTCTTTTCCTTGCCTAGGGGAGCATTACCTTCAGCGCTTAATATCTTAAGGTTTAGCCCCGGAGGTTTGCGCTTTTAATTTATTTTATTTTCTTTGACGAGCGCGAATTTCTCTGTTTCGCACTACGTCACGACGCGCTTCATGTATGAGTGTGCACACGCTCTTTTGCTCTGCTTTTTGTATGTTTATATATATAGATATATGTATATATATTTTACCTTCCCCAACTGGGCCTCAGGCACCACTCAGGCTACCGTCGTAGCTTTTCGTCCGAAGCACACTTCCTGTATTTCACTGGAAAAATAAACATTAAAAAATTCTGAGGGCACTTAAGTCAGTGCTTGCGTGGAGGAATGCGAGAGCATGGAACTTTCTAGAACACGGGTATTTTTCCACGACGCCTGTACGCGATCCATTTATTTTAAATTTTTCTTAATTTATTTTATATTTATTTTATTTTTTAATTTTTATTTCATTCCCCATTTTTTTCCCTTCACTTAATTTTTATTTTTCACTTAATTTACCACAGAAGGACGTAATCGTGCGGATGAAGTTTGCTGACACGAAGCACGGGACATAGCCACCTAATGCTTTCGCATTAATAACGTTCAATAACTTGACCGGGTCTTAGGGTGCCCATACGCGGCGCCCACAAACTGCACACTCGGTCCGATAAGTGCCCGGAGTGCTCTCGTGGTCGGTGATGAAAAAACCGTGGCTGGGTCGCCGAAATTTGTCTCCCCGTATAATGAATGAAGGCGGCACCCGTACGCAGTGGCTGCGCCAGCGACAGCCGCCCTCGGTCACCGCTGGCCGACGAAGGACGGAGGCCACGGCAGCGGCGGGCGCGTCTTTTTTAATCTCGCCGGGCCGCGACGAGGAGCCATCCATCGCCGCGCTTCATGAAGACCGATCGGTGGACTCGCCGCCGGCAAGCGAACTCTCCTTGCAGCGTGTATACCCTCCCGGGGACCTCAGTTGGAACGCCAGAGCGGCTGCCTCCCTCCCTCCCTCCGCCTATAGGCTGCCTTTTCCATTTTCGAAGAGACGGTGCAGCTGCTCGTCGCACCGTCAGCCGACCTCGCTGCCCGCACGGAGACGCCGACAACCGTGTGACACGAGAAGACAGCAACCCAATCCGGAATATGTCGCAGGCGGGCCCCAATATAAGCGAGCGTATAGGACCAAAAATAAACACAGTGAGAGAGAGAGAGAGAGACGAGACAGAGGAAATTCGGCCCAGCAAGAAGCGTGAAAAACGTGAGCGCACCGCTAAAAATAGTATTGAAAAAAATTAAGGAAGGCATGTGCCCACCGCGGGTGTTTTAAAAACCGCTTTTGAAGCAGCTGAGGTGATCTTCCGAAGAAACATTTGAAATTCTGCCGACACGCGGACAGTATCCCATTTCGGAAGCGATTTTCGATGCGCTCAAAGGCGGGCGCATTACCTGAGCCAACTGCAGTAGCAGAAACACGCACCAAAAATGCCCATTCAGAGAGGTCTTTAGCGATTCCAAGCAGGCGAAATGAATACACAACGTCGGCGTAGCATTTCCTGCAGACAGATCGTGACACGATGACTACGTCCGTCCATAGTTTCACACTCAGCCCTGCCCCCTCACGTGTGTCGTAATACGGGCCACACTATAGGTAAGCGTTCTCAGGGATATTAACGCCTTCGATTGTTCTTTCTTCCAGGTAGGCGGGCACATTCGCCGGCCCTCCTCGCCCCGGTTTGCGCGGCCGAAAATCAAGCCCGAAACTCGAAACGGCCAGAAAGACGACCCAGATGCAACGCCAAGCACAACCACACCACAGCGTGGCGGCTTACACAGCGACGTGTATACATAAGAAGCGCGTGTGATATGCAAGATCGCCCGGCACCTCGCCTGGCGTATGCACTCTCGCAACGCTCGTTAGCTCACGAGCAAACAGAAAATAAAAAGGCCAAGTCCATGAATAATAATGCGCAGCCATGAAGTGGTGCGCGTGCAACGTCCTTAGCGCCACTCGGGTGGGCTCAATATCTCACGCGAGACAATGGCCTTATCAGCTCCGTCGGATCGGGAAGCGAGCCATTAGCGTGCGGCCAGCGAGGTGTATAACGCATACAAATATACCATATTCGCGGGCAGAATGAAACACAGCAAAGTCGCGCACATGTATACCACCACTATTCGCCCAAGCGAGGCAAACAGCACGGGGAGCAGTGCTCAGCCGTTTCCACGCACAGTGCCGGAACTATGCACCGCCATTACACGCCTCTCCACCATCCCCTCCCCCTCCGTGGTCTATGCGCCGGCCTCCCACTCTCTCCTTCATTTGGCCGCGGACGCCATACCTGGGGCGAAATCTCAATACCTGAAGGCGCCGTACATCACCGCAAGACGCGTGGCGCAGACTGCAGCGCAGGGAAACCATTAGCGTCCAATACGACGGCAGCCACAGCGTGCTGGGCGAGTGATTGAAATGGCAACAGCCGGAGAGAGCGCGGAGGCAGAGCTGCGCTATCGGGAGCTATAGCCGCGTATTGCCCGCCCATGCCCAAACCGCACGGCTTGCGCGATAACTCGTCAAGAGACGGCAAGGGCGCATGCGTGCACGAAATCCGTGACGCTAATTTCTTTCGATCACGCGGACGTATTAACGCGCCCAACCACTCGTGACGGCCGGCGTGAAAATGTTCGCGAAACACTCTTCTCTATAGAGTCAGTGGATAAGTTTTCAAGTGGCACTCTACTCTTCTCGGACGTATAGCGCTACCTGGACTGGACCCAGACCACTCTTCCCTCTTGGCAACAAGCGAGAGACGACGGCTGCGAAGAAGGAACGAGTTTGGAGTCAACAGCTTGCATTCGAGACGAGCACGAATTATATGAGCAATGTTCCGCACGGAAACTCGTTAACGGCAGCACCTCGGGAAGCAAATCCGGCGTAGCACTGAGACATGCATGCCGAACACGGTATACACGACAACTATAGGGCTCAGTCGGGGCTAAACCAGTGTTGTAGGCGTTACCGAAAAAAAGTAACTAAATACGTTACTCGTTACGCTAAAAAAAAAACGAATGCGCTACCGCCCTACCTTACCTACAGAAAAAGGTAACGCATTATCGTTACCGTTACCGAAAAAAAGTACCGCACGTTACTTTACCGTTAATTCATGGCCATAAATTTTAAGTTTTCGTCACCTTAAGAACCTACGATAACAATTTTACAAAGCTCACATTTCACATATGACATCTAGCCCAAACAACGATTTTACGCCATATCCTGATTTAACGAGAATACTTTGCACAAAGGTGCCGGAGCTTAGCAATTTTATAGTGGCGTAAAGTTGCCTGTAGATTTACATGTTTTGGATTCTATCTGTGTGGCACATCATGAGGCCATCTTCTGAATGTGGCATTAAACACAAAATGACACTCCATCATGAATTATAACTTCACAAAGAAAAAATCGCTGAACTGTCAACAAATTTAGAGTAATTCTGAATAATGTGATGAGCTCCAAAATGCTCGGCATGCTTCCACTCTGTAGAGAGCTGTGTGTGTGAGTGGTTTGGGAAGGGGAGGCAGGTGAAGGCAAGTGTGTGAATGCGTGCAGGAGCGCTTGATGGGTATTGTCTTTTTTTTTAGTTGGGTGCGTCGTCAAGAGCAGGTGCTTTCTGGCATGCATTCGAGCCGCAACAGAGGTCGCCGAGGGCACCTGTTTGTTTATTTGCAGCATCAATTTAGGTTATCTGCGTTTTTTTCTAAAAAAGGGGGGCGGAGTGGGGGACAACTGGAACAAAAAGTAACTAGTAACGTGACACCTCACGTTACCGAAAAATGTTAATGTAAGTACGTTACCCGTTACAGTTCCGGATTCGTAACGAGTAAGTTACTAAGTTACCGAAAAAAGGAACGCGTTACCGGTAACGCCGTTACTTGTAACGCGTTACCGCCAACAGTAGGCTAAACATCAATACCGAGGTCATCTTGCGCAGCAATTTCCCTGTCGTGTCGTGCACAGCGGAGACAGCGGTGCGCGCACTGTGAACGCCACCCGTATGTATACTTATATTTGGCACGCGCGCGCGCGCACGAATTTCCGATGCCCTGCCGCTTTCACGCCTCGCCGGGCCCATATAAACGCGTTCCTGCAGAGCGACAGCTCCGCTGCAGACACCGCATAAGCAAAGCCTCCAATGCCATGGCGCCGACGCGGACTAGCTGAACAGCGTGAGCTACAGCCGCCAGCTGCTAAGCCCGTGCAGTGCGACCATATGTCTATACGGGCTGCATCCCCATACGCAGGGGCAAAGCAGCAGGCCACAAAAACAGATTTTCGGGCCCAATTCTCGTTATAAGCGAGCACCGCAGCCTGAAATGCTAGACTGCCGTGCACAGGTAATCATCATCATCATACATGTAAACAGGCACGTAATAACACTGCACAGAGCTTCAACATTACGCAGTGTCTCATTTCTATTCCTGGCTATTATTCCAGATATGGCACCGAAACCTCCTTATAGCGACAAATAAACACTGATTAAAGGAATTATGAGACAGCCCAGCTTAGTTCTTTAGCGACGACTTTCCCGAAATAGACGCCACGCTGCGGCGGCGTTGCGAACTATTCTAAAAAATACCGGCGCGCGGTACCATGCCACTTCCCCGTTGCCTCAGCGATTGACCGGCAGTCTCAGACGATGTCAGAATTTTTCTCTAAAACTATATTTTATAGGAATCCTGTTAAGTGGGTGCCCGCATGCTGACGAGACAGCATGCATATTCCGTAGGTGACTCTGCGCCAGTTTATTCGGAGAGAGTAATGGAGCTCTAGCAGGATCACGACAGCACGAATTCTTATTAGACACCTAGCCTCTATTTCTAAATAGATGATGTGCGTAGACCTGTTTAAATAAGATGCTATATTTGTTAACAACCATATCAGCTGAGCACACACGACTAATCAACGCATTTAAGACACGAGAACTTCTGTGCTTGAATGCCTCTGTAACGGCTGGCCAGTATGGTGACCCAATAAGTGGGGGAGGGTGGTAGCACAATGTATATCGGAGTTCTTTTCGTGTAGTTCTTCTTGCACTTCGTTACTGCCCCGCACGCCATTGCTGTGAGTGTAAACGTGCACTCAGTCGCACGGACATGGTAAGAACTGAATAGAGTCGTACGAAAATATTGCGTTACAGTGGCCGTACATCCACTACATGTCATCCATCCACTGCTTACGGACAAACAGAAAGCGCAAGGCGCGCTCAGTGCCCGAGAAAATAAGAAAGGAAGAAGAGGTGCCGTAGTGGAGGGCTCCGGAATAATTTCGACCGCCAGGGGATCTTTATCGTGCACTGATATCGCACAGCACATGGGCGTGTTAGCGTATTGCCTCCATAAAAACGCAGCCGCCGCGGTCGGGTTCGAACCCGGGTACTCTGGATCAGTAGCCGAGCGCCCTAGCCACTAAACCACCGCGGCGGGTGTACATGCAATTAGAATTTAGAATTCTACATTCGTAACTAAAGTAGCACGTGGTCATTACAATTTATGACCACGAAAAAAAAGACTCTTAACGGGACAGAGTTAGTAGTTCAAACTCATGCGACAGTGAGAACATTTCTGGCTTGCTCTCTTCCTCCAGCCGCATGACAGTCGCTGAGTTTTGCTTACCTGTTCTGTTAAATGAAGAAAGCTGCGCTTCTAGTTTTGTCATTCCCCCGCTATACAGCCAACGCCCGTGCTATTGATTTTAAATTCCCTCCAAAGTGCGCGTCCACCGTGTGAAAACGCCAGCTGTTTTCGCACGTCAGACAGAGATTTCTTTCTTGCCTCTCGTTTGTATCTTCTACACCGTCCAGCAACGAAAGACTCGCTCACACGAGGTTGCCACCATCGACAAACAAGCGCGAGGTTATGGTGACCTTCTGTAACAGGCACAAGTCTACTTAGTCTACGCTCGGAAGCAGTTCTGCTATGGAGGAAGGAAATAATTAAGGATAGGCCGTTACATCACATTTTTTGAAGCTGGAGGTGAGGGTTACCCCCCCCCCCCCCCCTCCCACTCTCTTGCCGCCGTCTTGGATGACATCGCTGCGCCCAACGTTACTACTAGCTTCGCCATCGGCCAAAGACTCCCAGTCGCCCTTGCAAAAACACGTGACTCCGGGCACATTTTTTGTCATGCAGGTCTAATCGCGGGCCTCTCCTATATGCTTCCCTTCCTCCATGAGTTCCGCGTAGCGCCGCCATATTAGATAAACCGAGGCGTCCCCTCTAGGTCGAGAAAATCGCCAATCATTCAGAGGTAGCCTATACAAAAAGTAAACTGGAATTCACGACCAATAAGAGGGGTCATCTCAGGCGTTGTTTAAAGGAAATAAATGGCCGACAGAAGTCGTAACGGACAGAAACAACCTCAGAGCGAAAACTTGCCGCGCTCCCCCGCAAGCTCCGCATTGTGCTCTGCCCAAACGAAACCCCCACAACCGCCATCTCAAGAAGTGAAACTGAAGTAGTACGTCCACGAGGAAAAAGCGCCACTCGGTACGGCACACGCTACAAGCAGGGGCAACGCTTTCTACAAGAACGTGGGAGAAACAGAAGAAGAGAAGGTAAAAACTGCAGCTGAAATCCAAGCCAGGCGCGCAGTGGGAAAGTTAATATTAATCGCTAAACTTGCAGCACCCGACAGGCTAATTTCATGGCTGGATCTGACCCTTCGCTCCGCTTGCCTTTTTTTCTTCACTCGCGGCGTCTCCACGAGTTCACTTAAGAAGCTTGGCCCCCTCAAGACACGGCGAGCCAGGCCCCGGGCACCCAACGTCGCCAGCGCTCGCCTTATACACGGCAGCGCATAAAGTATACCTTCAAGAGACGAGCCTGTAGCTGCAGCTACCCGCAAGGCAGCAGTGCATAGCGGGGGAGCGCACTTAACAAAAAAAGGGCAATGAAGTGAAAAAAAAAAAGACAGTAAACACGAGAAGCGTAAGGCGGCGCAGCCTCCGGCGGAGCCAAACGAAAGAGAAGCGCGCAGATGAAGGAGGATGAAGCGTGGGGGCGGTGGAATGCTTGCTCTGCTCGCCAGCCTCTCCCTCCCTTCTTGCAGCGCAGACCGGAAGAAACCACTCGGCGCGGGCCTGGCTTCGCGCCATCTCCCTGCTGGCTCCGAACCAGCGGGGAGGCCAGGGGAGGGGAAAAGGAGGAGGACGTACAGAGGCAAAAGCGGAACCAATTGTTTGAGCCCGAATTGAGAGAAAAGAAAGTACACGACGACGAAGGAAGGAGAGGGAAGAGGAAGCGGACTTATTTCCGTTGTTTTTTTTTTTCTTCTCGAAGCTCGGGCGCCCCGAGACGCGTTCCCCTGCGAGAAAAAACCGCCTGCACGGCACAACTGCCTCGTTTGCAGCTAGCCAAGCCGTTCTGTCGGAGCCGTCGCGAACGCGCTACTCTGCTGCTGATGTTAGCGGAAGGAAACAAACCAAGCAAAGGGTGAAGCGAACACCTAGGCACGCAAGCATCGACCGCACAACGCCCCCTTCCGTGCGCATACATGTGCGCACGTGTGGAAACGAGGCGGGAACCATCCGTAAACACGATTCCCTGACTGAAACGCATTAATGTAGCGCCGTGTCGTTCCAAAGACGCGCATGCATCGTTTGCGTGCCTACTTCCCGGCCTGACTAATGACCCCGCAGCGGCAGCTGAACGCACTAAAGTGTGCTGCTGAAATGGGCGAAACACCGAACCGTTATGCCGCGTATACTGCACCGCGTTTTAGATGAGGCCAGCCATACGCACCTATATATACTGCGCGTGAAAATCCGGATGACAGCAAAAAACAGCGTTGGGTGCAGGCGATACTTTTTTAGCCGTCATTCGGATTTGCACGCGCAGTATATATAGGTGCGTATGGCTGGCCTCATCTAAACACGCGGTGCCGTATACGCGGCATAACGGTCCAAATGTCCATGGCACGGCGACACCCCAACCCTAACACATGTCCCCAAAAACCCCGCCATCTAGAGCCGCGTAATGTGGCCCTGGAGCTGTGGGAGGCGAAACTGACCAGCGCATTCCTCTACGAACAGGCAGCGCTCCTTCTCATCGCCAGAAGGTGGGCAGAAGGAGCGTCCGAAGCCCTGGACTGAGGGCCCACCCACATGCGCTGCAACCACCGTGCATCCTCTTCAATTAACGTTCACTCACTCACGCACTCAGCTGAAGGAGAGAAAGAAAAAAAAACTGCTGCGCTGGCGTAAAATGCGAGAACTAGTGTGCTGCACATTAAGCGCGTAATTATAGCTGCTGGGGGAACTCCACACGCTGTACCACACCTCATAACTAGCTCGGCTGTGGAGTCAAAGCAATGAGACGACTTCACGGTCGTCACAGCCGGATATGCCAGGTCTTTCAGGGAAGCCCGCCACAAGTTAAAGAAAACATACGGGTTTATGAGGCAAACAGAAACTTTTCGTGGCATAGTAAAACCAGTAGAGTGTTTGCGTAAGTAAAAAAAAAAAGCGAATCATGTTAACTACACTTGGATACAGCTGAAGAACGAAGCGGCTGTTCCTCGTCAAAGCACCCCCTTCCAGCCAATGGCGTCGGCCGATTCTCGCGACCCTGCTGGGGTGACAAAGCAAAGAAGGGACTATCCCAGAACATGGAGGGAGGGGACTATCCACTTTCATCTGACGGGAAAAAGCCGCTTCGTTCTTTAGCTGTATCCGACTATAGTAACGTGACTGAATAAATCCTATAGTTAACTTCTCAACTATTACCCGTAGGCGTACAGCAGTTAACAATATCAGAAGAAACCAAGTTCCAGCATTCATTTACTAATTACACCATAGTTATGCGTGAAAAGCACATTTTTTATTTTGTAACTAGTTTTCCCTTTGGCGTGTAATGCCCAAAGTAATTCTCGAATTTAGTGGAGAAATAACCGCATCTTCCTCACGGCTGTACATGCTTAATTGAAATCGGTGTCGATGAAACTAATGCGCATACAAGAAAGTCTGATGCGCATCCCCCTGTCGTTGATGAAGGTGAACAATTATAAAAGAAGAAAAAAACGTGCTGAGCGCTTTTCCCATTTCTGCCGTTCGTCTTTCCGGCGCTGGTGGGACGCTGGGCGCTTCATCGCAACGGCTATGGTTCCCCTGCGCCAGGGATGCCAAGATGCCATACTGACTTCAATAATAATAATAATAATAATAATAATAATAATAATAATAATAATAATAATAATAATAATAATAATAATAATAATAATAATAATAATAATAATAATAGTTGGTTTTTGGAAAAAGGAAATGTCCAAGTATCGGTCTCATATATCGGCGGACACCTGAACCGCGCCGTAAGGGAAGGGATAAAGGAGGGAGTGAAAGAAGAAAAGAAGAAATAGGTGCCGTAGTGGAGGGCTCCGGAATAATTTTTACCACCTGGGGACTTCAAGAAGCCAAGATATGTAATCACGTGCTTCACGCTGACGCAGTTCACCTCCCTAATCATGTGCACTTCAAAGGATTCGTCCAAAAAATATTGTCGTATTCTAACGCGACCAAGCTAAGTGTGATACCTCAAGATGGGCCATTTGAAGGATCGCATCGAATTAATTAATCAATCAATCTACCAATCAATCAATCAATCAATAATATCCAATAATCAATGAATAAATCAACGCCCATACAAGGCTGCTACTTCGCTGTCCCTGCCTTGCGGCATTCTCTTTCTTTGCGGCGGCGAAAAGGGCGCCCACACTGAATCCCCAGCCGCCAGTTGCTGACGTCAATGCAGGCTCTCGCAGCAGCGGACAGCGACTGCGTCGCCCGAAGCGTTGCCGTCGTCGGCAGCGCGAAAACGACTGCATTTCCGCCCCCCCCCCCCCATAGTGTTGAAATGCTACACAATCGGGGTATATAAATTTCAAGCGCGCCCTTTCTCAGGCCATAAAACTAGCACGCCATAAAAGCAAGGCGCACTTCGCGTACCCGTACGCCCAGATTTAAACCGCCACTGTGACAGATGGCACGCGAAACCCCGTTCACTGAGAATGAAGGGAAGCGAAGTACCCTTTCTTCCCTGCCAGCCCGTGCGGTTTTCTCTTTTCAGCAAAGCTAACGAACAGATAAACAATAGGAACGCAACGCCTTGCACCCCATCGCACTGTTGGATAATAGTGAAATACGTGGCCATCCTTTGCCGTTCAGTGTGCGCACTCTTTCGCCTCAGTCAGCGATGATCTCGAGATATGCTGCAAACGTATACCGGGAAAACGGAAGCACTATACTATAGTGGCTCATGTGGTGTCCACGACGGAGCACGCCGCCAGGCAGTCCCGAATGTCGACCGCGGCTCCCGGCGCAGAGCGCGCCAAATGCGGGCGCCGGGTACCGCAGGGCTTCTTCCGCCGAGGGCACGCGAGCAGCGTGGGAATCTTTTCAAATACCGGCCGCGCTGCGCCTGAAGGTTCCTTCAACTGCCCGAGCGTCGGATGCCGAGACAGCCGGACCTGTGCAGCGGGCGCCACGGCAGGACCTTGCGAGCAGTCGTTCCCTTATTTTGCTGCTGCATTTTATTAGTGCTCATTACAAGCATCATCAAGAAAAAAATCTGTTGTGACTCGTCAGTCATAACATTTGCCCATTGGCTGGAGGGCAGTGACGTCATCAAACTGGAAGTGATGTCATTTCCGGCAAAGGCATCAGACAAATGCTGCCGCATTGCTAATACATAATATGATCAGATGTCCATCCTAATTCCTTCCACATTCATCGTCACTCTGCCTCATGAGGGTAGTCCTTCATGTATGCCTAAACTGGCCAAGCGAAACCCGCTTTTGCCTTCGGCAATGCTTTGGAAACAAAGCGAGCCTTTTTCTATGTCTGTCCCTAACGTCCTGGCTTTGTCGAGGCCCGGCTTCTGTTAACTGCGGCTAAGGCCCAACTATACCAAGCTATACTACAAGCGCCCGCTTTCTCGGGCAAAAATTTTGAAAATTGTAGGGCACTGTTAATAGCAAAAACGTTAGTAGAGAAAAAATACAGGACTGTCGTCGGGTGATCTGCGGATATTTGTTATAGAAAAATCTTACATTATACAAAAAAATTGTGTTCATAAATGGTTTCGCGCTCACAAATGCTTTTATCCAGAATTGCTGCGTTTGATAGTAATCTGCAAAGTTTTACCCATTTCTCTTAGCCGTAAAATTATGGAATGCCCAACCATGTCACATAGGACTATAACCAAACATCGGCTTCAAGAAACTGAAGTTCGTTATGTCTTTATCACTCCGCTTCTTCCCTCCTCATGTAATGCGACTTTACGGTGCCTTCAGGTGTTCCTAGATACATAAATCGACAAACCGCGCCTCGCGTCAAGTGGCGCATCACAAGGAGTAACGAGGTGAAGAAAACGCCAAGAACGGCCGCCCAAACCCGCCAACTCGGACCACGGCACATCAGCGAAGGGGCGCGGTCCCCACGCAGCAGCATGGATCACCTCGCCCACGACACATCGACACCTCGCGATGACGCCCACGCGGTGAGGCAGCGCGCACATACATGCACTTTACCACGCGTGCGAGCGGATGCGCCACTAGTTAGGGCTGCCATTAAATCAGACAGGAAGCTCACGCCCACACGTTTACGCATAACGTACTGCGCCTCGCGTGCACGACTTGCTGCTGCAGGTCTTCTTCACGCACTGCATGCGGAGGCTGTTGATCAGACATGCGCTTAACCTTGTAACTAACTCCCGTGCTTCTTTATTTTTGTCAGCGTATAGCCTCCGTTGCCACAGCCACAAGTGAGCGCACCCTGAAGGGCGTTACCCCAGATGCCGGCGCACTTGAACTGAAACGAATTCAGATGACACGGTGAACTAGCGATTCGTAACCCCGTTTCCCTCGCCTCTAGGCCGCGTCCGATTCACCGCGGTGTGCGCAGCAGTGACGACCGTGCATTCTCAGGGCCCCTGCCGGTCAGCTTGCGTTGTGCGGGTTCCCAGAGAGCGTACCCTGGTATCCGACTCCAGGAGCCGATGGAAGTTCACGCTTGGTGCACCCTCGGTCCGGGAGTGCCGATTTAGCCGAAGCAGCTTCGGTGGCGCCGGGGACCGTTTCTCGAAAGTGAATAAAGCGCTGGTCTGCCTCGGCAATGGCCCGAAAGCTTGTCTGTGCTGCGAGTAGCACATTGGCTGCACCTGGGGTGTGGTAGGGTATAAGTGGACGCCGAAGTCCAGGCCCGGGCCCCCTTCCACGGTAAAGGGAAAGACTAGCGTTTCAATTGCTCAGTTGTGAGAAGGATCAGCAGCGCCTTATTGGTTGCGAGGAGCGACTGTTTTCTTTCCACGTTAATCGATTGTTTTATATTGAGAGAGCGTAATACTGAACGGAGCTGCAGCTGTCTCCTGTTGTCGGTGCACAGAGGGCTTGTACCCTGTGCCAAAAAGAAGTGCTTATGACGGCATTGGAGCATGATAGCGCCACGCTTTTCTGCTGATTAGTTGTTTGTACTTTTGCGGACAGAAGACCTGAGGCGGCGCGAGAAGCGATCCAGGCGCACAAAGGTCTGCCGACAGTCGCCTCTTTTCACTGCCGCACATAGGAAAGAGCTTGATCAGCCTGGCTATCTGCTCCACAAGCGTGGCCTCGAGCCACCTGCTAATAACAGAGACATATATCGGTTTCGGTTGCCGCTCACGAGTCCTGGAGATTTTTCTTCCGAATGTGAAATGTAGCTTGTTTCTTTCTGCGCCTCAAATAAACAGCTGCCCTGCTGCCTTGCAGCAATACGATTCGACACCTGCTGACGCGGACGTTTGGAATTGCGGTATATGCAGGGTGTGTCAAGAAAGTAATGCAATTATTTTTTTTTCGGGCGCTGCTATCGGTACTACCACGCTCGGGTTGGTTGTGTTAGGCGGAGGGGATTTTCAGCTTGCCATCACTGCCTAGCGCAGTCTGATCCATGCTCCGGGAGCGTCAGGGTCGCCGTTTCTGTGTACCTACTAATATTGCTTGTGTCGCGACGTGCGATGACATCCGCACGCGAACAAGGGTACGCGATCAAGTTCTGTGCTAAACTCGATAAGTCTTGCCGACACCTACCAAATGACTCAGCAAGCCTACGGGAATTCTAAAGTATCAAGGTGGTTGAAGGCGGGCCGAGAGGACGTCGATGATGAATCCCGCTCTGGACGGCCGTCGGCGAGCAAAAGTGACGAAAACGTGTCTCGTGTTCGTGATCTTTTTGAGCACCCACCGTCGAATGAGTGTGCAGACGATAGCAGAGACTCTGAATATTCCAAAAACCACCGTGCACAACGTCTTAAGCACGTGAACGTGCTCGAGAGATTGAGAAAAAGGGTCCTCCGAGCGCGAATGTGATCGCCGATACCTGGCGATTGCACCACGTACGACAATGCTCCCAGCCAATTTCTCTGCGCGTACGAGGTCTCTTGGCCAAGCAAGACTTGGCGACGCTGCCCTACAGTCCTGACTTGGCTACAGCAGACTTTTTCCTCTTCCCGAGAATCAAGAGCCCCTGAAAAAAAAGTGCATTTTGGCAACACCGAAGCAATCCAAACCGCTGTGACAAAGGCTCTAAACGACGTTGCCGTCGACGCCTTCCAAAATGCGTACAGTGTATGGCAGAGTCGCTGGCAGAAATAAGTATAGATGCCAAAGGGGACTGACTACTTTGAAGAATTTTAAACGTTTGTAAAGATACGTTGAATAATTTTTTTTTCTATGGACAAAATTGCATTACTTTGCGGACACACCCTGTATACGTTTCACCGATGACTTTCTGCAATTCTTAAAAATAGGCTTTTTGAGCGACAATAGCGCTTTTTTCGGAATAGCATTTTCAGCGGTATAGAAATTAGAAGGTAGCTAAGACGTGCTAACTAGCACGCTGGTTAACTAATATTGAATGGTTAGGTTTTTAACTATTGCAAGGCTCTTCAATGATTGAGAGGCGTGTAGTAATATCAATTTCAGTTTTTAGAATTTCGCAAACGCGGTTGCCCTCGGCGCTGTGGCCCAACAAGTTTTGGCTATTTCGACAAGTTACGTGCATTGGAGAGGTTGTTTTGCCTGCAAACTTCTCGAAAGAGCATGTGTTTTGACGCGATGTAGCCAGAATTTGTTGGCCCACACCGCCGAGGCTAACCGCGTTTTGGAAATTAAAAAAAATGATATGGATATTTCTTACGGCGGACTACACGGCGCTCAATAATTAAGGAGCCTAACTGTAATAGTTAAGAAGTTAAGTGCTCAATATTAGTTAACCAGCCTGCTGATTAGTCCGACATAGCTCTACTCCGATGCACTACCCAGCTGACGATCCTATGGCGAAAAAAAGCGATCTTCTAACTCAGTCTTTTTTAAACATTGCAGGAATTCTTATGTGAAGCACCCTGTACAGTAGCCCAAGTGTGGCCCCAGGAAATTACCAACGCGCGAACAAACAACAACAACAAAAACACACACAGGGACCAAGCCCCCCCCCCCCCCCCCCCAACTTATCAGCAGTATGCCCTTCCTCCAACACAATCAGATGGAAACTCAACACCCCGTATTTGTTTTTTGCCCTATCGACCTCCTCAGCTACATGTCCATCGTTCGAGTACCCTCTCAACGCACGGACAGAACCACTCATACTTTCTTGTTCCTTGTTCAGACTCGGTACATTAGATATTTCGACGATGACTGTTCGCCGCACCCGCTCGACTTTCCTCAACTCAGCCTTTCGCGCGCTCTCCAATTTTCGCCACCGCACTTTTCCGAGAGAAACCGCGCGGCGACCTGAAAAGCCTTTTTTTCTCCCGAGAAATGAACGTCCACTACGAAAAGCGACGGCGCACTCGAGAGGGCTTAAAACGCCAGAACGTCGCGTACAGAGGAAATAAAAGCCAGGCAGCAGGGCCGGAGCACCGAATGGCTCATATACGCGGGGCCCAGCGCAGGAGGGATCGGAGGTTGTGCCCGTGACGTAGCCTGTAATTTTCTTCCGCCCAACGGGTGCCAGCTCGAGTAAGAAATTACCACCGAGCGATTCGCAAATACTCCGAAAAGCACCAACGCACACATACGTCGACAGACTCCTCCAACGAGCTCGCAAAACAAAATCTCGGGAAAATTGCGGCTGTAAGGAACTCGACATTTTTCTATCGAGGAAAAGGAAAAAAAAATACTACAGGCAAGCCTCGAGGGAACGACACGTGGGTAGCGCCGATGCTTTACGTCAAACACAAATTACAAAGACAGAACTGTACTAATGACGGCCGCGAGGCTGCAGTCAAAGACAGGCGCGTTTCACCACTGCCGTTTCTGCTCCCTCTGCCCCCCCCCCCCCTCCCCCCTACCCCCTTGCTTTCCTTGCCCGCCTGTCCACGTTCTTCGACGACCCGCTCAGTCTCTCTGAATCGCGCGTATTGAGCAAGAAAAACAAAAATGAAAAATTAGGCAGAAACAAGAAAGCCATGCAACAAGAGCGCCGAATGTGCACAGCTTTTCTGCCGGCGCAAAAACGTTCCACCCTGGTCTGCAGCCAGAATCAGAGCCGCAGCGACTCCATGCGGTTGCCGTCGAAATGTCTGCACCACGGCCGTGCAGACGAATAAATATCCCGAGATGGCAAGCCACCTGCAATCATACACGGAACGCAACGCGTATACGACCCTCGGGCCAAGCGGAGTCGGATGAGGGTCAAGGACGCGTTCCCAGTGATCCCTCGCCCACTGGGTCGTATTACCGACCCCTCGTAGAATTTATCGCCTATTCAGCGGAGCGGCACGCACGCCCCACCCTCACCCCCCGATCCGCTAGACGTGGAGGCCGCAGCGGCGCCGTTTCCACCTCTCTGTCGGTCCGCTACTGCGGTGGAATCTCTCGGACGATCACGTGACGACTACCCACCTCGTAATGGGAAGCCCCGCTGCAGCAGAGAGCCACTTAACGAAACTCCGAAACAGAATGTGAAGAAGCTTCTCTCAATTGCCACCTCATTTTTGTTTCGCACGGGAATCTTCTTCGAGATAATGCCATGTGCCTGCTATAATCAGCCATCCCAGTGGCCTCTAAATGGGCAACTGACGTTACGCCGATCACGCTTCAAGAGGCTGTAAAGCTGTGTACTTCGTTTGCTTCCGTCTATTGACGCCTACAGGCTCGGAGTGTTCACTGTTTGAAATTCCGTTGATGATAAACGTCATCGGACAAAACTGGAACTCCGTAGAGCACAGGAAAACCACGCATCGAATGCTTCATTCCCACTTAACCACGCTTCACACTTAGCCGCAAATGGCAGACGCAGGGTTCGTGACTCGCCGCTCCCACATCCCAATGGCACGTGCGGCGCCGCATGAATTCGCAAAAACAACTAAAAAAAGAGGAAAAGAATCAGTCCGTCCCCAACCACAAATTCTCGTTTATCGGCGTCACCGATCAGACACTGCAAGTCGGTCGGGAGTGATAACGGGAACCCCGTGCTTAACAATCGAAGCCGTTCATTGTTCCCCGTCTTTCCGTCCGATGTGACGCGCAGGGGAACGCTATCAGGCCTGGCCGATCTCGGATAGGCGCTTCCGGCTCGCGCCCCTGCATCCGGGCAGACAAATCCGGAGCCTGGGCTTGTCACCGGCCGCCGAGGTAAAGCCGAGGTTCCGAGTCGACCGGCCGACGAGAAAGCCCGCCAAAGAGGGTGCCCTCCCCCAGTTGTTCCCACGCTCCGCTCTCCCTGCTCCCGCCGCATTCGCAGTTTGCAGAAAACTCGCCGCACGGTGCCGCCGCGAGACGAGCGCGCATGCGCGCAGCTAGACGCCGAAACGCGCTTCGCGATGCGGGAGCGGGCCGCGATGACACGACTTCCTGCGATCGATGGGGGAGATAAGCGCAGAGTGTGACCCGAATCTACCGCGCATATGCCACTGCTGCACAGATGACGCCAAGTTTATCTGGCAAACAACGAGCGCGGGCACGGGTGAAGAAGGGGCGGATTTTTGGGAAGAGAGTGGGGGGGGGGGGGGGGAAGAACCACAAACTATACATAGGAGAACCATGCTGAACCCCATTTTTTGTACTAAAAAAGTGCAAGAAATTTCATGGTTCAAACGGACCCCACCCACCTCCTTTCCCACAGCTGCCTGTTCCACCGCTGGGGGTGCGAGAAGCATGAAGGAAGGAAGGCACGAATGAGCGGCGCCATTACGATAGGGAAGCACCCATACCGCGCTACTGGACGCGATGGTTCAACGAGAGAAACCGAAGAAAATTAAGTTCCTGATTAGTAGTCCATCAGTATTTCACACTCCTGTATTGCAGAGTTGAAGATTACTGTTGTATAGCTTCCTTAAGAGGAAAAAACAGCGTAGAAACTCGGGACGAGAAATAACACGACGGCACAACGCGCTTTAAGACGTACCAACTTCCGAAGCCTCATGCCTCCGCCTTCAGTTGTATTGCTGCACTGTGTACGTTAACATCCTCCTTGAACAATTTTAATGATGCTTAAGTGGCTGTGATTGCTGCCGCTGACCCGAATACACTGATTTTATGTGTATACAAATGTGCACGGGATTGCGGAGACCATGAAACCACACTGTTTCCAGCCTCTTTTCGGCGCCACCAAGATGGCATGCATAGATCTTGAATAAAAGTGATCCGATCTGATATGATTACTCCTCCATCTCCGAGAGAGTCGAAAGGTGGTGCACTTCACCCCTTCTCGCCCGACACCGGGGTGAACAGGTAGCACAGACGACCCTAGCACCGATCCCCTGTCGTCCAAAAGCGGAGATATGGTACTAGTGAGTCGCACCGACCAAAAATTAAGATGGAATGACGTTTCGGCTCCCACACGGGAGCCTTGTTCACATTGAGGCAAAACGTTGCGGTGGTGCCTTTTTTATGCGGCGTATATGCGATCCCAGGCATCTCGCGTAGATAGGTGGCAAATTCCCGTCATTTCGATTGATAGTATGCGCTGTTGTTTGGATGATCAGCGACTCAAGATAGAGCCGTGATTTCCTGTCTTTTTCTTTGGCGACCACACGTGCCTCTGCCCAGTTGATATTGTGGTCGGCAGATACTGAATGCTCGGCAAGCGCATTTTGTTCTGCGCGCCGGTTCTTCACGTCATTCTTATGTTCACGTAATCTGCGTGCAAAATCTCCTGTTTCGCCTATGTAACATCCCGACCAGACGGGATTCCGTCAGACCCTTGACTAAAAGCGGGGATACTTTCAAAGGACCGCAGACCGCAGGTTTGAATAGCATAACCGCAAATAGTGCGCTCTGATTCGCCGGCAGATCTAAACAGCAATCCTTTTTATCTCACTGGTGACAAGGGTGCAACGAGATGCCACAGTGGTGACGTCATCAAGCTTTGTGGTCTGGAATATAGTACTACTACTACAGCGCCATAAACTCTGCAAAACCAACATCACGCAAGCTCTGGAACTCGCTACCGCGTGACTGGCCAAGCAGAACTTTGACACATACCATAATGCCAAAGCACCGACTGTACACTTATGTAGAGACACAGCTTTGAGGCCCATTACACGCCGTTGTATCCGTGTGCATGTCTCCAGATATGGGTGCGACCCTGCACACAATCGCGTGATTGCACGGCGCACATTCCAGAGAAGCGCGAAGGCAGCAGTTTCAGTTACGACAGCGCACAACGACGACGCCGTTTCCCTGTAGCTCTAGAGCAGAGACGGAAAAATCACAGGACGGTTATGGATGTGCAACGCGAATGTTTGAACGTTAGCTGTGGTGTGACGGAGAAGCCGGGACGTGGGACGGCTGTGTCCATGCTAATCCGGTGGTGAGGTTCTAACCTACCACCTATTGCAGCCCGGGTTGACGCCCAAGCAACTAGGACACTTATTCTCTCCCTCATCTTCTCCTCTCTCCACTTTGCCACCTGCCAAGCGACGCCGACGACGGCGCGGAACTGAAGAGTGGGCTAACCAGAGCTAACGCTCTTAAACAAAAGCCCGACATCATTCCTGTCTCGCGGCACAGCGCAAAGGGCGCGTCTCCGAGGCCGACGAGGCCGTGCACGCCAAGGCGAAAGTCCTAGATCTTTGGCAGAGGGGGCAGAAGATGGGGGGAGTAAGGAAACCGCGCGGTCATTAGCGCCTAATCCATTAGTCGCACAGGGGGTCCTGGTGTGCCCCGACGACGCCTGCACCGTATACCTCCCACTCCGCGTTTCTACCCCTGCAGAGCACACACACACACACAGGCGCCATCCAAAGAACATCACGCGCAGGAGACCAGGCAAGGTCACCCCGGCACGCGCAATGCTGCATGTAACGACGCGCTGCTTGCATGGGTCCACACACACACACTCGGAGGGTACATACACAGACACGCTCCGCGTGCCGCGCATCGGCAAACACCCGGTGACGACCCCTCTCCTCCCTCCCTCTCCCCGAAACCCTTTCACGGGCAGCTGCGGCACCGCAAGGCACGAAAATCGTGCGAGCGAGGCAAGCGGCGATCATGTCCGCTGCTGCTTGCGGAAGAAGGCCCGTTCTCCTCTCGTTTATTTTTTGTCTTCTTCCTGCACTACGCTGTGCGCTGCACTTTCCACCATCTCCGCTCTTCCTATGGAGAAAGCAGGGAATACTTATCCCTCTCTCCCTGTGCACTCCGTGGTCTCCACCCGCTCAGATTACCTCGACGATGATGAGAACAGCGAGGCGACAGGCTTCCCGCAGTGGCGCGATGGCGAAAGTATGCGGGCGCCAGGAGCAACCGGCGGTGCGGCTCGACAAGCAACCGAAGTGCGACCATGACCTTCGCACTGGCAGAGACGAGATGAGCATGCTCCAGAGATTACACCCCACATAAATACGTGTCCGTTGTAACCCTTAATTACCAGGTTTAACTTTCAATGCTCGGTAGTTGAGTTCGTTGGCACCTAGTTTACAGAACACCAAATAAGGCCGATTCTCATGAGATGCAGACGTAGAGGCAGCATTAAACGGGGTACTTTTTATTACCATTCGCTCAACGATCAAGTGGTACGGACAACTTCTGTTTTAGAGCGTTACCTCTTATGAGCTCGTTCCTTCATTTCGAGCCTTCGTCGGCGTCTGCAGCGCCACCTGCCCCGGCTGGCAGGTGTCGAAGTGGAGGGAGGAGACTCGCCCTCTCCACTTTTAGGGGAGACGAGAGAGACTAAAAGTGGGAGAGAGAAGTAGCAGAGAGTGTGGGAGACGATGGGTGGCCTGTAATTGGACACGACTCAAGAACGAAGCGGTTTTTTCCCTGTCAGAAGACTCCATGCCCCCCTTTCCATCCAATGGCAGACGCTGTAATCATCCAGAAGTGCCAGAGTGCACCACCAGGGGAGCAGTGAATGGCCAAAGGAAGCAGCAATAAGGAAATGGGCTGACCGGTCGATAGCGCACTCAAGGTATTGGCCCCTTCCCGCTCCGCGCGCACCAGGAGTATTCGCGCCATAAATGCCCGCCACCCATGTAACCCGCAGCGCGCAAATGAGAACGCTCTGAGGGGGTTCAGATCGAGGCAGAAGAAGAGGCGGAGGAGGGAGGCGGCCTGGCGCTGAATGTGCGAGAGTGTGTCAGCGCTTTCTTTAGGACTACGCTCAGAAAGCCCGGAGAGAGCGAGTCCTGCTCAGAGTCAACTCCCGCGGGGCTGGTGGCTTCGCCGCTACAGGACCGAGCGAGCATGTAGTGTACTGCAGTGTACGTACTATAGGCGCGCGCCGGAAATGCAATCTGCGAGACAAACGATCGAATTTCCCTGCCGCGCAAACAGTGCTCCCGCGACGGAAGGCACAGCGGGACCAATCAATCCCCTAAGAGATTGGGTCTGACCGCACCGTACAGACTCGCGTCTGCGGGGCTGCCGCCGTCATTGCAAACGCCACTTCGTTGATTCATTCTTTTGCACATATATTTCTATATTTTCAGACGCGGTACACCCCGAGCATTGCCCGCAGATGCGCCCGTAGGCAGTGTCATACTATCCTGCACTGTGTGCACGCGCGACCCGCTATCGTCTATGGAGAGACTGAATACACAGAGGCAGATTGGGGCACGGAGTGAAGCGAAGACCGGCAACGCCTTTTCATCTTTATTTGATACTGTATGTCCCATCAGGGACTGTAACTGGAAGGGCTGTGAATAATACAACCAGGTGTAGTGCACATATTGGTAAGTAAAACAACTTGAACAATAACATATGGCAAAAATAGTTACAAAATCGGTTAGAGAATTCAAGTTCAGGTACAAATAATAGGCTGCAAACATAGTGACAAGTATACCAAAAAAGGGAAATCGGCTGCAGTTAGTGCTGTAATTTCAGTGTAGACACGAACAAAACGGTAAAAAACAGGGCAGAATGGGAAAGTGTGGAAAATGAGAATAACTACTGGGAAACAAACAGGTGACCTATAACGCGGGCACTACATGCATCTAATGATGAGCTGTTAGTACTATCTGTGTTTGGAACGGTTGCAGCCGCAAGATTTAAAAACTTCACTCCCCTTCGCTCTCTGTAGCTTTTGCTCATGGTTCCCGATGAATAAACACTGAGACCTCAAGAGTAAAGAATGGAATACCCCATCGGCCAGGAAGCAGAACACCCGTAACAGTCGGCACTCGCGGCAACCAGCTGCGGAGCTGCGAGCGGAGGCGCGCTATCACGATGGGACAGAACGCAGACACGATGAATCCAGAGCCCGCTCGTTCGGTGGGTGCACTTTATTATACACAGCCCCGACTCGGGTTGGCCCTCGCCCTGGGGAGGCGAGGAGTCCGGCCACTGCATCCTCTGAGAACGACCACCTCAGGCAATGGAGCCCCGTTCACGTCCGGCGAAGGTATAATGCGATTACTGCTATGTGGGGGAACAACATCCCTCTCCCAGAAGCACTGCGCCATTAACGGCAGGCAGCGCCAGCTGGGCCATAAGAAACAAGCTACTCCTGGGAGTATAGACGCAGTCAACGGGGCATGCGTTGCGCAAACAGTCGGCGAGGTGGATTCCTCACTCGCACACAACAGGCGAAGAGACGACCAAAAGCCAGGCCCCGGTAGACGACTGAAATGTACCCCGAGCAGCACTGTAGAGTTGGAGGGCTTTAAGGCAATGTTTCATCGAGAATATGACGCCATTATTCAAACATGGCCCGAAATCACAACATACTACTTACAAGGCTTATTTTAATTATTATAGCGACAGCTGTACATCAAATTTTACTCAGGATCATCAGCCTCGCCGAAGCGAAATGTAAAAATGGCAGGGTTTTAACGCATATAGTTAAACCGGGTAGGACGTGCGAAAGCTTTTGCCGATAGATGGAAGTTGGTGGAGGCGACGACGCGCAATGCACAGCCCGAGAGTGTGTTGCGTGGTCCGCTGCGGCGATAGCATGGTGCTCTCGTGCAGGGGCCAGCGAAGCTGATCTGTTCGCGCCGCCGCGGGTTCGAAACCCAGTGCAGCAATATTTATTTTGTTTCTGCAGTTTGGCCAAGGCCAACCTAAAGGTCATGCAAGCCGCGAGATTAACGGTTGGGTTTGACCATGTTAGATAATGCTTTCGCACACACACAAAAAAAAATGGCAGTGCCAGGATATACGTAGCGAAAGCTAAGGCGGCTTCTCCTCTGACGTCACGCCAGATGTCGAGGAGGAGGCGCCATGCCTGCTCACGTGGTGCGGTGCGACCACGGTGGCAATGCGAGGACGGCGAAACTGCGAGTTCGTGGCCAATGTAGACTTCGCTACAAAACTGGTGTAAACACGCGCATGCTGCCGACCGTAGCGTGCGCCAACTCACTATGTATAGCTATCTACTTAACGCGCGGTTAATGCACGAATATGCACGGTTTTGTTACCTTAATGAATGAAGTTAACGAAGTCAAGGAAACGCCTCGTTTGGCAAACTACCGCTGAGTCCCGCGAGACTATTTCGAAGAAGGCGCGTTCGACACAGGCTTCGACGCAACTCCCTGTGCCGTGCTCCCAAGAGGACGCAACAATGATTCGCGCATTAAAACCAGCCTCATCTCGCCACCAAACAAGGGTTCACACCAAGAAGTGCGCCGACACGTGCATGAACCAAGTCATTCCACACTTAAAGAGTCTTTCTCTAGCTGCCGCGGCCTTGCAGTGCAGGTCACGCTTTTGCGGCTTCATCCGATGCATGTTGTAGAACATAGTGAACAGACGTGACGAAAACACGAAGCGGACGTCGCAAGCAGTGACCTTGAAATTAATGCTTACCAAAATGTGCCATGTAGCCCGCCTCTGAAGCTCTCTACGCCCAATGCCGAACCTAGATGTTTTGCCTCCGCACAAGACAGCTGGCTCCGCAAGCGGGCGATTGGGATCATCCGGCAAGCCAGAGGCGGCGTTCTAAACAACAGCACCACGCGCGCCTCGAACCGGTGACGCAATGAACGGCTCGATTCCGCGCCACCGTTGCCCCCAGTGTCCTCCTCGGGTGACGGACGATGCGGAACAAACAGAAAAGTAGTCGTGATGGGCGGTCCGCTGGCGAGTCTGAAGAGACGTGGCGCATGGCCCCGCTGCTGTTTGCCCTGCTTTCTCCGCACCACCCTCCCCTCACTGCGCCGAGCGCGTCGAGGAGCTATCCGTTCCAGCACTGACCGCCGACAGGCATGAGAAACCACCGCAGATCTGCGCGGGAGAGCAGCCACCGCTCTGCGCCACTGCCCTGCGCCCGGCGGGTGGGCGGCAGAACACACAGCGGCTCTGGGGCAGGCGCAGGTAGTTCTTTACCCCTTCTATTTTCCTCCATCACTGCGCGCACCGCCAACAGTTGCACCGCTTGTTCTTTCACTTTCACTGAAGAGCACAGCAACACCTGCAAAGCAAGCCGGTTCGTTTCCCGTCTATTCCGTAAGTCAGCTGCCGCCAGCGGAGCCCCGGAATAGGGGCCCCGACCACCCGGCTCCTGCGAATTGATCACCTAAATAAAAGCTCTCTCTCTCCCAGCAGCAAAAAAAAAAAAGAGCCTGCACTCGCGGGCCGGTTGCGAAGTTAAAGTCTACGGCGGCTGAGCAAAGTTCAGGGGCTTCGGGCGCAAGGAGCCGAGAAGTCGACGCACAGGCCACCAGCTCCGCCACGCAGTGAAGAAGGGAAGCCCGATAAGAGGTGCTCAGCAGAAGACAAGACCACACCGGGGCGTGCCTTCGCGGCGCGAAGACAGACGCCTTAGGACGACCCTAAAGGAAAAGGAAGGAGGGCCGCTTGCCACCGTACGGGCAAGCTCGGGCGTACAAACACTTGCATCACCTGGCGGACACACCTGGCGCACCTGGGGGATTATACGGGATGGAAAGCAAACTCGATGGCTGCCGAAAGCGCTGCGTTGATCTTAATCGATATGCGGCAGCATCAATGGCCTTCGTCGGGGAGCTTACTGTAGAGTTAACCTGAGACACGAAGTTCCGAAAAGGCAGGTGAACATGCTATCGGGGCGTCGCGGCGACGCAGGGAGCTGTGCTTAGGGAAGGGAACAAACTGGAGTTAATGATGTCCTAGCTGAAAGCAAGGCGAGGAAGTGGGCAGCAGACAACCGGACAGCACACAACCGATGGTGCACTCAGGGAAGCGCAGTGGATTCCTAGGGAGAGTAATACCCCTGTCACACGGGCACTTTCGATCCTCATTGAGCTCGATCTGCATCGAGATTTTCGAGCACGTTCGAAACATCCGTTGCTACACGGGCATTTTCAATGCTCATTGAGAAGTTTCCCTCATGTGTGTTAGGTGGCGCCAAATGTTCCGCCGACAGCCATAACATGGCGATGTCCGGCAACACTGTGCAGTCGGGGGCAGCGGCAGCCAAATCCGTAGCCAAATCTGTACATTGCGTATCTGCGCCAGGTTTTTGTGGCGCACCTTGCTGCTGTGCGATGCAACCCAAGGGCCCGCAACGCCTCCGCGATTTCTGCATAGACTGCGGCGTTTCTCTTCTGGCGCCGCAAATCATTTAGGCGGTACTGTCAGCAGTCGATGAGAGCGGCTGTCTCGCGCTCGCTCCACAGTTTCCGCTCCGACGAGCAGGAGGACGCCATCTTTGTTTACACTGACGGCGAAGCTTGGAGCGTGGTGTAGAGATTATTTTCAAATGTTTGCATATAAGCAGGCATAGTACCTGAAAAATGTTCTGTATTACATTTTAATCAATTACAGCAACAACAATTGTGGTTTGGTTTTGTTAACTAGTGTTTATTTTTATAGGTTCATGAGAGCGAGAGTGTTCTCGATTGTGCTTGGAGCCTCAAGCACTCTTGGGAAATCGGCATCGAGTCAAGCAGGATCGAGCTCGATTGCGCTTGAAAGTGGCCGTGTGACAACCGTCGATCTGCATTGAGTTCGATGAGCATTGACTCAATGAGGATCGAAAGTGCCCGTGTGACAGGGGTATAACAGGAGGCGTCAGAAAGTCAGAAGCTTACGAGGATTACGTGGCCGCTGCAGCTGGCGCAGGATGGGGTTAATTGGAGGTGAATGGGAGTGGGGCCTCTGTCTTGCAGAGGATGTACGCGCGGGCCAATGGCGATGATAATTACGAAGAAAATGTGGCAGTAGGCTGGGTCTATTTCTTGAAGACTGCTCGTTGGCCTATGCGATATCAACGGTATAGGCGGGCTATAACTGTGCCACCCACATACACAGATGCCCACCGTTCATACGACCCCAGATTCCTCGGCCGGGGCGTACAGGTGCCCCATTCATACGACTTCCGCCGAAGGACAGATCCCACTGCTAGAAGCTCCACAGCCTGGCACCGGTGTTACTGCCGAAAGACGCATGAAGACTCCGGTTACTACCGATAAAAGCAGCACACCAACACTGGAGGGACGCTGGCAGAAAATTGCCCCGTCTTCGAACATACATTGGCCTTCGGGAGAAGCGTTACATCTGCCGTTCTGGGTGAACGGCGCAGCCATTATTTGTGCCCCAACAACCGTTAATTGTTACGGCACTCGATAAACTATGTACTACGTAACTCCTTCGTTACGCCATGCAAAACTGTGATGAGACCATTATTCCGCCAATATGTGACCAGCGTTTATCCAATATAAAACGAATGTTCCTAAACATTTAGCCAATGCAAATCCGCCGTCCAACCGCCGTTAAGTCGTTATAGACCTAGTCTTCTGCATGTCATCAAACGATTTAAAACCGACCTTTAACCAGTGCATCAGCTAATGTCTGCGCGCTGTTAGCCAATCAGCGACGCTGGTTTGATTAGTAGTCAATACGGCCGCGTCGCACGCTGCAAAGAAAGTACGAAGCACAGCGGAACAGTTTTCAGAGTAGATACGCACGCGCACAGCTGTTTCCCTGAGTTCTTCATGGCGCAACAGAAGTAGGCGAAGGATCCAACATAAAAGAACTGGACAACTTCATTTTTCCCCTCTCTCTCTCTCTCTCTCTCTCTCTCTCTCTATATATATATATATATATATATATATATATATATATATATATATATATATATATATATATATATATATATATATATATATATATATATATATATAACGTTTGCATTCAAGACCATGCATTGGATTACTATAGTCGGGTACAACTCAAGAATACAGCGGCGAATGCCCTTCAAAGCAGGTCTTGCAGCCAATGACATCGACCAATTGTCATGACGCCGCGATTATTCCCATTTTACGGAGAGACCTGACAGCCACCTGCGATGTCACGCTAGGGTATCAGGCGCAACGTCACGAAAACTTACCGACGCTAATGGCGGCTGGAGGGCGTACTCTGAGGGGCAATTCACCGCTGCATTCTTGAGTTGAATCCCACTATCACTCGCTCATTATATGCACCATCACTTTCCCTCCGGTGCTGTTTCTGGTTCACTGACAATGGCCTCACTGACGCCCGGGAGAGTTGACTCTTTCATTACGCTCTCCATTTTTCCTTTTCCACCTGCGCTCCTTTCTTTTTTTTTTTTGATTCCGCCAGTATTGTGGGCCCAACAACAAGTCGGCGAAACAGGCGCCTGCGCGATCAACGCCGGGAGCACCGTTGTGCTATTTGGCTTACCGTCTGCACAGAGAGAAAGAGAGAGGGGGGGAAACCGACGGCAGGGAGACGCATGAATTGTTAAATTGGGCGTGAAAAATGGCGCCCCGTATGCGCAGTGCATAAATATTTCGCAAATGATTATGCGGACGAGCTGCAGAGCAGACGAAAACGCGAGTGCGCGCAAAGTGTGAAGAGCGCACGCTGCCGGGGCGTCCCGGGAGATCGCCGCCACCGCCCCCGCATTCCATTTCCGCGTCTCTCCTCTCCTCTCGCACCGGTGATTTATGGCACGCCACGGACGCATATATGGGTCGGAAGTCGGACGGGTGTAGAACCGAGAAACAATGGAGCCTCTTCTATATGCATTCCTTTCCATCTCCCGAGGACATTGGCAAGGAAAGGAGAAAACGCCTATTTGACAAACGACAAGAGAATTGAAAGCCAAGATTGCGGGGGAAGCTCCTCTGGCAGTTTTTCTCACCGCGTGACAAGTCAAGAGAAAGGCGGCTTTTCCCCGTCAAAGGACCCCTTTCCAGCCAATGGCGTCGGCTGACTCTCACGACCTGCTAGCGAGACAATGCAAGTGAGTGGTGGATGGAAAGGGATAATCCCTTCCCCCTGCGGTCGGGGATAGACCCCTCTCTCTCAGTTGTGGCGCCACTCCCTGCAATGTCAGGCCAGCAGGGCCATGAAATTCGGCCGACGCCATTTGCTGGAAAGGGGTCCTTTGACGGGGAAAAGCCGCTGCGTTCTTGAGTTGCATCCGACAATAGAAGAGGTTAAAAAAGAATAGAAATGCCGGACATACTGCCCGCTGGACAATCACCAATATGCCTAGAAAGAACCTGTGGTGTAACGAGTTTTGTAGCGATAGCAACACAACGCTACCTCTTCGACCCTTCATCATGGCACCACTTGGCTCCGTGGCGGCGCCGTTGGTCACGTGGGTTGATCACGTGGTGCGGCCGTTGGTCACGTAGTGCGGAGCAGCTGCTGCTGCCCGCGGCGCGTCGCGACACAGCTGCAACAAACAGCTGCGCGCATACGCCGTGTCAAGTGGGACGAGGACGAAGAAGGAACGCCCAGCGAAACGGAGCGGCGAAAGACTGACTTTGCAATTCAACTCAGCAAGTTCCACTCGGCCAGCTGTGACTATCGCGTCACTCCAGGTTTAACCAGAGCTAAGTCACCGCCATTTTTTTTTAGTTTCGGCTTCCTGCACGGCGTCTTCATCTAGCAACACTGCATTTCCTCCTCCCCACGCGTCCTCTCCCTCACCCACGTGCTCTGTCTCTATAACCTCCCCATCACGTAGTTTCGTTATGGTTTCGCCTAACCGCGCTGCACGACAGCAGCAGCCCCACGTTTTTACAGTGGAATGCATATACGTACAATGTTTCGTTTGGTTCTGCTTTGGCGAGTTGTTCGTCTGCCTGTGGAGTGGCCGCGGCCAAAACGCCTGCCACGGACTCGGAACACAGGCACACATTTTGACTAAGAACAAAAATCAGAGGGAGTTGTCAGCCGGTCTAAACAACCTGCAGCCCTCCACTACCGGGTACCTCCTGCAGCGCAGTCCCCGCAAGAAACAGGCAAGTAACCACGCATAATTAGAGCTGAAAGGCAGTTCACGCACGCCGCTCCATCCTTATACCGATAACCATCTGCGCACATTTGCATGACATACTTCTTTTCTGGTTGGATCTGCGCGTACAGTGCGAACGAAGAATCTAGGCCGAAAGCAGTTGGAAGGAGAGATGGAATTACCTAACTAGAGAAAGAACGCGAAACACGCCATGTGAGGGCAAGTTAACTTATTGATCATGAACAACAATGGCGATTGGTTTGGTTTATGGGATATGGGTGTTTAACGTCCCAAAGAGACTCAGGCTATGAGGGACACCGTGGCGAAGGGCTCGGGAATTTTCGACCACCTGGGGTTCTTTAACGTCCACTGACATCGCACAGTACATGGGCCTCTAGCATTTCACCAGCACCGGAACGCGACCGCCGCGGCCGGGATCGAGCCCGCGTCTTTCGGAAACATTGGCGGTTAACCTGTATAGAGTGGCGGCACTGACCGCGACGGCAGGCCGCTCGCCTGTCACACCGGCCTTCTGTCCGAATTTTCCACTAAATAACCCGAAGCCACCTCTGGACTTTCGTTTCTCAGTATATTTCCGCTCCCTCCCTCCCTCCCTTTCTCTGGCGCACCCGCACCCTCCCTTTCTCTGGCGCACCCGCACCCTCCCTTTCTCTGGCGCACCCGCACTATGTATTTGTTTCTGCTACATTTTCCTCGCGGGCTTGAAAACGCGAGCCTTGGCGTTGAGAACGTGCCTTGCGGTGCAGCTGTAACTCTGACCCCGCCAACCATACTGCGACGTGTGTGCCGCTTTGTTCCCGAATGCAGCGCCGCGCCTGCACCTTCTGTGATGCGTCTCCTCAGACCGAGTCCGTATACGAGTGCACGGCGCGACTTATCGCGTGCCTCCACCCACACCGAACCCCAAAGGAAGGCCGTTGCCGCCCCGTCGCTGTTCCATTCCTTATTACGGTTCCGACAAAACAGCAGCCAGACCCCGAGACGACGACCGAGAGGTCGGTCGTACCACTGCCTCCGGCATCATTAGCGCGGAGACGTGACGCCGCCGCCCAACCTGCGCCGCCGCGCCTTTCGCCCCCACGCTCCGTCATCTCTGCTGGGTGCCGTGATATGCGACGAGTCGCGCCTCATACAAGGAAGAAAATCAAATAAAGAATGAAGAACTACCGCCTCGCCGAAGCTATCAGCACTGCCTATGGCAACACACTAAACACAGGAACGTGCACATCATAACGGAGGAATGCATACGCGCACGCAGAGACGCATCGCGAGTTTGTTGGAGAGAGAGGCGCCCGAGGCTAACGACGCCCAGGACTACGGCTGGGCTGGACGAGGAGGAGGAGGAGGCCACTCTCGATTAACCCCGCGGCGCTATGCGGAGCGCGCAAACCACGCGCGCGCCCTTGTGTCGCGATCGCTTCTTGTCGCCGGCGCAATTTAGCAAACTGCGATCAGCCCGCTCTCCCCAAGCTTGGCCTGCGTGTACAGCTTACAGAACGGCCTACATACGTTACGCACACACCGTCGCCACCACCCCCTCCTCGCCCCGCGCTTTCGAAGTTCTCTCCCGCTATAAACATCACTCCTTCTCCCCCCTTCACCTCCTCCTCCTGTCATGTTTCCACAGTTCCGCGGCACTGTCGCTCTTCTTTGCACCGGCTTTTGTCCTTGTTTGTTCCCTTCCCAAACCCTCTTTCCCTCTTTTCATACGTGTATATTTTTTTTTCGTGTCCGTCGTCGCCAGGAGGCTGCGTGCGAAGGGGGCGAAACGAGGCGGCCAGCTCGGTGTCACGTCCTGCCGACAACAAGCTCGCTCTTTGGCGCGTCCAGATTTAGGAGCCCCTGCGACAACGCTGCCGCCCACGTATGGGGAGACAAATGTATGCGACGGCGTCGAATTCCGCGGCACTTCTTCACAAGATGGAAGGATGCAAGGGCGGAAGCGGCGCATACGCGTGCGTTCAAGGTGAAACAAGATGTATGTACGTAAGCACAGCCATGCGTCCAAATCGTACGGAGCACCGGTTTTCCCTTGAAGTCAGTGCTGCGCAACCCTTGCATAGCACCCGCCCCTGGCTCTCGTATAGACACGGAGAGGTGAATACGGCAATACCATTTATACCCTGGAGAGATTTGGCGCACTGGCGATGCAAAACGAGGAGCCACGCTGCACTGTCTGCAAGTGAAACCGGCGGTCCGTGAATTTTCGGCACAGTATGTGTATATATCTCCGCATAACCTAAAAAGCTCGCACTCTCCCGACGTGCATGCGAGGCGCGCGCCGCCCAGTCATTCGGAGAGGTGACAACAGCGCTATACTCTTTCCTCCGCTACCGATTTGCGTCTGACGTTGCGTGTGCCGAGGCGTTTTCTCCGTCTCTGCAGACTCGCAATGCAAGCTTACAATGGCACTGCATTCCCTTTCAACTGGCAAATATGAGAAGTCTGCGTAGCATTCACGGAGCTTTTGCAGGCTGACAAGCACCTAAACCGCCGATCGAGCCGAATAAACTTTCAGCACAAAATGTATGGTGCCAGTAGTGTATAGTACCGGCCTAAGTGCAATCACGAGTAGAACACATACACAGGCTCGAGTGACAATGTAAGCCTTGGTCAAAAGTCTTAAGGCCACAGCGTTGAGGTGCAGCAAAATGAATGTTCCTAAATGCACTGTATAGCGGATAATTCAAAGCACAAGTCAAGCAGGAAGCATCTCTACCGCAAGAAGAAACCTTGCGCTGTAATTTCAAGGTCATTCGGTCTTTATTAGTGCCGTAATGGCTCTGTTATGCGGCTGAAGCGAAAAGCCTCTGGCCATAAGACTTTTGACCAAGGCTGTACATTTCGAGCTGAAAGTTAATTCGGCTCGACCGGCGGTTTACGTCAGTGGTCGATGGGTGGCGCACACGCCCCACGACCCAAGGGGCAGCGCGGTTCGAGTACCGACTCGACCATTCCTCTTTTCAGCACAGCTGCTGTTCTTTCTTCGGAAGCACTGCGTAATGGTGGTAGAACGACGTCACGACCCTGCAGACCAATGAGGAATTGTGCAACGACGTAATCACTGTTGTATACTGTACGATCGTTCTGGGGTGTTCGAATCACCCGCGCGAGATCATGTCGCTGTGACGTCACGACCCTCTCGACCAATCTGGATTTTCTCGGCACGCCGATCACGCAGCGTTCTCCGCTGAACTGGACCCTTAAATTTACGTTGTTGCGCTAAAAGACAGGAGACTACCAAGGTGAAAACTCTGGGCGTCTTGATGTAGCAAAACTGGCGCTTTTTCTTCCCTAAGTAAGAAATACACACGAATTGCAGACCCGTTTCTATATGAACCGGATGCACCGACTCACCGCACTTTCTCGTCGAATATCGGCTATCGGCCTGTTACGTCTCGCCTACAACGCGCGGTATAGCCGGCGCGGATGCAACGGACGCCGCGGCTTCGTTCATAGCGGCCGCAACGCCTCCCGCCAAGCGCGTCCAGGCAGGTTTCAGTGCCACGTGTCGTCGTGCGTGCGTGTGTGTGTGTGTGCATGTTGGTGCCCACGCTTGTCAAAGCGCGGCAGCCGGGGAGAGGAGCTCCCCAACTGGGAGGCGAGGAGGTCTGACCGGCGCCGGCCTGGCGAACGCGCCCGTCACGTCTGGACATGTTCAAGCGTCGCCGTATCGGACGCCTCTTCCCAAGCCGTTCCTTCTTGCCCTCGACTCCGTGGGTATAAAACGCCGCTGCCCCGGACGCCGAGGGAGACTTCGATTTCGCCCTTCGAGTAACGTGGTCGCCCTGACCGGCTGCTCTTTTGAGATGCCAGAATAAACAAGTTGTTCTGTTGCCAGTCGACTTATCCTTTGCCGGGACCTTCGGATGTTTCCAGCTTTGCCCCAGGCCGCCAGGCCAACGCTACCCTTGGGGCTTGCAACCCAAATGCAACAACTGGTTGCCAGCGGTGAGATCCCGACAACGGAGGCCAGCAGCGAAGATATGCGGTCAACTGTATGCTGAGCAGCACAACGACCATCCGGGAGCAGTGCAACGAGCCCTGTGTGATGACTGGTTGCCTGCAGCGGAACGACTGCGCTGAATTCGTGGCTGCGAGGTTTGGTGAGTGCGGGACTTTCTTCTTCTGAGTTTTGCCAGGCTTTTGTTAGTGTCAGAAACAGAGCTGGTAATTGTGGTTGTCGTTGCTGCCGGGTTAGTTTGCGGCAAGACAATAGTAGGCAGTAGAGAAAGCAGCATTCGGAGCAGCCATGGATTTGAAGTCGTTGCGCAAACCGAAATTGCTGGAGCTTGCAAGAGAGTTGGGTCTGGATGTCTCAGACAAACTCAGAAAACCAGAACTGCTAAGGGCTATTCTTGAGTTGGAGGCTGAGGATGACGAGCTGTCGGAATGCCTTGAGACCATTGAGGAGAGGGAACAAAAAGAAAAAGAGAAAAACGAGCGCGAACGTAGGGAGCAAAAAGAGAAAGACGAGCGCGAACGTAAAGAACAAAAAGAGAAAGAGAAAGAAGAGCGCGACCGTCAACACGCTTTGGAAATGAAGCGTCTCGAGGTAGAGATGGAACGCGCTCGTAATGGAAGTCAGGCACACGGTGCAGGAGAACGGGTATCGTTCAAAATGACTGACCTGATGCGGCCGTTTAAGCTTGGAGAGGACATTGGTTTGTTCCTGGTTAACTTTGAGCGAACGTGCGAGAAGCAGGGGTTCTCTCGGGAAACGTGGCCACAGCGCTTGCTCACTTTGTTACCCGGCGAGGCGGCCGACGTAGTCGCTCGCTTGAAGAGAGAGGAGGCAGAGGATTTCGACCAAGTGAAATCGAGTCTGCTAAAAAAGTACAGGCTGTAAGCGGAGGCGTTCCGTCGGAAGTTTCGGGAAAATGAAAAAGGCAGAAGTGAGTCATATACAGAGTTTGCCTACAGGCTTATGTCAAACATGCAGGAGTGGCTCAAAGAAGAGAAAGCGTTTGGTGACCACGAGAAAATTCTGCAGTGTTTCGGGCTAGAACAGTTTTATAGTCGGTTACCTGAGAACGTGCGGTACTGGGTCTTGGATAGGCCAGACGTTAGTACAGTGGCTAAAGCCGCCGAGCTAGCCGAGGAGTTTGTGACGCGTCGGGCTCGCGGAGCTAAGGACGGTCAAAAGGGTGAATTTGGCTCCAAGTCTGAGAGGCCGAAGTTCACACCCATGAGAGCAAGGGGGGACACGCGTAGTGCGGATGCGAGTGAAAGCAGTCCGACCGAACGTAAGGAGACGGCGGCAGCCGAAGCCGAACGCAGAAAGCGGTTCGAGACGAGGCAAGCGCGCGTGTGTTATACGTGCCAGAAGCCGGGTCACTTTTCGGCGCAGTGTCCAGAAACAAAAAGAGAAGTCGTGTGTTTGTCATTATGTAGCACTGACGAGAACATGAAGCTTCTCGAGCCTTACATGCGAGACTTCCTCGTGAACGGGAAAGAGTGCCGAGTGCTTCGTGATTCCGCAGCTACAATGGATGTAGTTCACCCCTCTTACGTAGAACCCGATATGTTCACGGGCGAGTGCGCATGGATCAAGCAAGCCTTGGAAGCTCATAGCGTGTGTCTGCCCGTAGCAAAAGTGCTTATTGAAGGACCTTTCGGAGCACTTGAGACGGAGGCCGTAGTGTCATCTATGCTGCCCCCCCCCAGTACCCGTACCTATTTTCGAACAGGTCCGATCACCTCCTGCGCGAGAAGGGGCTTTTGTTTGGTGAGGCTAGCGTTCAGGCCTTAACCAGACCGAGAGTTCGGGAGCTCGCTGCAAAGGCGGTGGTTGCGGGGCCGACGTTGTCGAACAATGAGAAAGGGTCGGAGGCGCAGCAAGCTGATATTCAGAGCACGTCCGAACTGAATAAAATTGAGCCTGTAGCGCTTAAGGCACCAGGTACTGGAGAGGAAATGCCTGACCCGGGAAAGTTAGAAGAGCTTCCGGTCGAGCTTCCGGGACTAGGCTCAGTGACGAACAGGGAAGATACTGATCAGGTCATTAGTGACTTAATCATTAAAGCACCGCTGTCGCCTGAGCAGAAAACCGAACTACACCAACTCTTACAAGAGTTTCAAGGTCAGTTCTCTGAGAGGCCTGGTAGGACTTCTGTCCTTACGCATGATATAGAACTTACCTCCCCAGAGCCAGTACGATCCAAGGCGTACCGGGTGTCACCCCGCCAGCGCGATATTATGGAGGCTGAGGTAAAGAAAATGCTACAGCTCGGTGTTATTGGGGCGGGTGAGAGTGATTATACCTCCCCTTTGATTTTAGTTGAGGTACCGGGCAAGGAACCTCGTCCTTGCGTCGACTACCGCAGGCTTAATTCCATTACTAACGATCAAATTTATCCGATCCCTAACATCGAGGAGCGCCTTGAGAAAGTTAGTAGCGCTCAGTTTATTTCCACCCTAGATCTTGTCAGGGGTTATTGGCAGGTTCCACTTACAGAAGAGGCTAGTAGGTATGCGGCGTTCATTTCACCAATGGGAACATTCCGTCCTAAAGTTTTGAGTTTTGGTTTGAAGAACGCGCCATACTGCTTTTCAAGCCTCATGGACAAAGTGTTGCGAGGACAGGAAGAATTCGCTTTACCGTATTTAGACGACGTAGCGATATTCTCCGCATCCTGGTCTGAGCATATGGCACACTTGCGGGCAGTGCTAACCCGCCTGCGCGAAGCGGGCTTGACAGTCAAAGCTCCCAAGTGCCAATTAGCACAGGCCGAGGTTGTATACCTCGGTCACGTGATTGGACAGGGTCGTCGCCGCCCCTCTGAAATAAAGGTGGCCGCTGTGCGAGACTTCCCGCAACCGCGCACGAAGACCGATATTCGGTCGTTCTTAGGTGTCGCCGGCTACTATCAGAGGTACATCCCCAGGTACTCCGATATCGCGGCTCCCCTGACGGATGCTCTAAGAAAAACAGAGCCCCAAACAGTCGTCTGGAGCGAGACAAAGGAAAGAGCTTTTAGCGCCCTAAAGAGCGCCCTAACAAGCCAGCCTGTGCTACGATCGCCAGACTACACAAAAGGGTTCGTTGTTCAGTGCGATGCTAGTGAGCGAGGCATGGGCGTTGTACTGTGCCAAAGGGACAATGGAGAAGTGGAACACCCCGTCCTGTATGCTAGTCGTAAGCTGACCTGTCGTGAGCAGGCGTACAGCGCCACCGAGAAAGAGTGTGCGTGTCTCGTGTGGGCCGTTCAGAAATTGTCATGCTACCTAGCCGGCTCGAGGTTTATCATTGAGACGGATCACTGCCCTCTCCAATGGCTGCAGACCATATCTCCCAAAAATGGCCGCCTCCTGCGCTGGAGCCTCGCTTTGCAACAATATTCCTTTGAGGTGCGTTACAAAAAGGGGAGTCTCAACGGTAACGCCGATGGCTTAAGTCGAAGCCCCTAACGTAGGAATCCGCCTCAAAGTTGTTGGTTACTGATGTTTTCTTCCTGAGGCAGGATTTTTAACATATTGCTTTTGTTTAGTGTTTCAAAGTGATTATGTGCTTTCTAGTGCAATTTTCCAATTTGTGGACGCGTTCTGAGTGCTGCTTGACTACTGTAAGGAACTAGGCAGTAGTATAAAAGGGGAAAGAGCCTGGCAGAGCTTAGTGAGGGTTGTCTCGTGCTTGCTGACTGAGCGGTTGCGTTTCGGCGTAGTTCTAACGCTTGCTGGGAACGAGCACAAAAATGGCAACTCTCCCGAAGTGACTTTGCAGTGTCCTATGTGATCCTGAACCCGAGAACGAGGCCTTCTCTGTGCGCTGCGCTCAAGCAACGTCGAGGGACGATCGGTTTCGATTACGAGCATCATCGAGCGACATCCCTCTGGACAGCGGATGCAGTCCCCTGACCATCGGGATCTCCTTCTCCCGGCGGGGCGGTCTGTTACGTCTCGCCTACAACGCGCGGTATAGCCGGCGCGGATGCAACGGACGCCGCGGCTTCGTTCATCGCGGCCGCAACGCCTCCCGCCAAGCGCGTCCAGGCAGGTTTCAGTGCCACGTGTCGTCGTGCGTGCGTGTGTGTGTGTGTGCATGTTGGTGCCCACGCTTGTCAAAGCGCGGCAGCCGGGGAGAGGAGCTCCCCAACTGGGAGGCGAGGAGGTCTGACCGGCGCCGGCCTGGCGGACGCGCCCGTCACGTCTGGACATGTTCAAGCGTCGCCGTATCGGACGCCTCTTCCCAAGCCGTTCCTTCTTGCCCTCGACTCCGTGGGTATAAAACGCCGCTGCCCCGGACGCCGAGGGAGACTTCGATTTCTTCCTTCGAGTAACGTGGTCGCCCTGACCGGCTGCTCTTTTGAGATGCCAGAATAAACAAGTTGTTCTGTTGCCAGTCGACTCATCCTTTGCCGGGACCTTCGGATGTTTCCAGCTTTGCCCCAGGCCGCCAGGCCAACGCTACCCTTGGGGCTTGCAACCCAAATGCAACAGGCCAGACGCAGTTCCAGCTCTATCCCAATGCTTGTTCTTCTTCCGAAGAACGTCACAGTACACGAACCTATACCTAATTCCATCCAGGGATTATACCACGCAAAGCAGGGTTCAGTCGCTGCGCCTGTTTTAGGCGTGACTACTCGACCTTGTATAAGGGGCCTGGCTCTCTCCGTTCGTGAGTGAGCCAACCTAGCTGGGCCTTTGCAGTCGCATGAGTAGTAATGATGCTGCAGACCACATGACAGTGGTAGCAGGGTCACTCCGCACCATTTTCGTCTGCAACCTACCATGCCGCGAATGAACGAGTTATCAGAACATAGTGTGGCGCTGGTATATGGCTGTCGCGCGGAATATTTATCTGCAAGATCAAGCGGTAAAAAAATGTCGGGGTACACTGCTCTGCGATGAAGCCTTAATGGGTCACTTCAGCGGCATGGTGTCCTCATTGTGCATCAGTTCGCACACATGGGCACGGTTATCTAAATTATATTTTTATTTTACTCGTTTTAATTTATTTTTCACTTTAAATTCTTGCTTTATTTTTACTGTTTGTTGTTTACTGTATTCTTGCGTTTATTTTTATGTTTTTTTTATTATTTACCACAACACACGCAAATCCTCTCTCGAACCAAATCGGCGAATGTTAGCACCCTGCAAAAAGCAGCGTGAATGACACGCAGCCCTGTCTCACTTTTTTTTCACCTGAAAGTGCCCGCGTCGCCATTCCTGCATCCTCGCATTTTTCGTACATTCCTATCTTCGGCCTATCTTCAGCCTATCTTCCTTCATCCTATTCAGTCGGCGGCGGTTCAGTGCCTATTCCTCTATAGACTGTTATAAGAACAAGGTCTCAGATTCCAATCCCGGACGGGTGGCCGCATCTGGACGGAGGGGAAATGCGAAAACTCCTGTTTACTGAAATTTTCGTGCACGTTGAAAAACGCTAGTTGACGAGGGTCACACTCAGCACACTCAGAGTCACACTCAGCACATTGAGCCTCAGAGCCTTTAGTGTGTTGCTCTGGCACGTAAAAAGCAAACAAACAAGCCAGAGCACGCTATTTCTCGGAACGATATCACATCATCTCAAATGGTATCCGGCACATTCGCAACCGGAAACAAAGAATGACGTTGCCGTGGACGGTGATGGAACGCACTATGAGGAGGTGGGATAAATAAAAACTTGGACGGCTCCATTTCAAGGATCTCCGGACAGCCGTCCAAGGGCCATCAATGATACTAGAGCCCGGGGTAATCAGCCGCTGAGGCCTCACTGCAAGCGGACGACGACAAGTGCGTGTACACAGGGAGGGACACGCCGCAGTGAGTCCCGCGATTACGGCACCGCCGCGGAGCGAATCCGTTCCTCGCTCCAATAACGCTCGGACACGGAGAGCTCAATCGAACACGACCGCGTTTTCATTCTCTCTGCCCACTCTCCTCCCATCTCCCGTATAAATGCGGGCGGCCAGCCGCGCTAATCTTGGCGATGAGCCACCCGTCGTGGTCGGTCGGCCAAATAACTTTTTTTAATAAGAAGCACAAACACACCACGGTGCAGCGCAGAGGGGAGAAGCGAGTGCCCGTTTCACTTCCCCTTCCTCTCTCTCTCTCGCTGCCCGAAGAGTCAGTTCCGTGCACCACCGCGGAACGAGCACAGTACGTTGCTGCCTGGTGTTCCGTTGGAAGCAATCAGCTTCAATCGGAGAGCAATCTGTCTTTCCGTGGTCGACTCTCGATAGTTCTAACTCACTTAATTCGAACTTCGGTTTATTCGAACAGAGGGCTTGGCACTGTCAACGCTATGTATGCACTGAAAAGGCTCCCTTAAGGTGCAGTTCCACATAATGCGAGGAAATTCTCGGTCCTCTCCTAGTCTGAATTACAGAGCCGACTGTACATATTTTCATTTGTTCGGTTCTGCAAAGATGTAAAGTTTCTCAAAATTGCCGATGGGAAAAAGTGGCGCCACCGCCTGTGCGAGTTCTTTAATGGGATGCCGGGAAGATGAGATTTCGTATTTGCCTTGGACAGTGTTGTGCCATAAAAGGGCATAGTGCCGCGTAATCGTGGTTGCGCCACGATACTAGATATCTAGGCACCGCAGCCGCTATGTTCTCCACTCTGTGCAGATTAAGCTGTTTTAAGGAAGCGCTTTTACTTATTTCACAAAGTCAGTGTCAGCGAATGCTCGGCATTAGTCACGTACATAAATAAAAAAAAGCATTTCTTTTCATGTCTGCCTCGAGAAAATTCGTAAGGCTACGATGAAGGCCCCTTTTCGGCCCGCCACTGGTCGAGCCAAATACGAAACCACAACTTCCCTGCATTCCCGCGCTGGGTGAACTTCCGCGTCGCCACTGTCCCCTCCAAGTATGCGTGAGAAAGTCTATGCGCACAGCCACTACTTTTCGGGCGGCGCTGCACTAAACTCAGAAGGGCCTTCGTCGGCCGTCGGCTGGCCCCCACTCGTAATGACGTCTCCGCGGCGGCGGTTTCGTGCAAGGGCGGGTGACCGCGAGCGTGTCTCCCTCAATCCCGGCGGCGACGAACCGCCCAGCTCATTTGCTGTTGCTGACGGCACCCCCCCTCCCCAGGCGCTCACCCCCTGATCATCATCTGCGCCTGCCGCCGAGTCCCAGACTCAACGCCGACAGTTTCGGGAGAGACGGGGGAGCGATCATCTCGTAAGTGCTGTAGCGCCTGAGCGCGCCAGAGCAGCAAAGAAACAAGCAAATAGGGCAGCGTACGACAGCGCACAGACAGACAACGGCGAGCTTGCAAATGGACTGGAACGGTACATGACGAGAGGCAGCGTTGTCCGGTGTTTCGAACACGAACGCGGTATACAGCACGCGGAAGCTATTCGAATGAGCGAATCAGTGAATGCAGTCCGTCCAGCAAAGTAAAGAAGAAAAATATAAAGCAAGCACACAGAAAAGAGAAGACAGGCAAGCGGGTGGTACCGGGGTGGGAGAGCTGTCCGCATGTGGGCAACGCTACACGGAATTCAACTCACGTGAATATGGCAATAAACGAGACAGGAGTAGGGCGAACGCCGGGGGATCCAAGGTGGGGCTCGCTCCACTAGACGGGGGCGCACGCGTTGGCCGGACGCGAGCGGCCTTGCCAGCCAGCTGTCGAGAACGCAGGATGACGCAGCGGAGCGAAAAAGACCGAGCGAAATCGTTACGGCCCTCCAAACGGGAGCAGAGCCATGGCTGTTCGGACGAGGCGCGTTGCGTACGCTCGCGACGGCTCCTCGCTCAACAGCCCAATCGAGAAAGTAGACGGGGCTGTTCGCGATGCACAGCATGGCATCCCAATTAGAGGTCCGCAGGCTCAATTGGCACCGACGGCTTTCCTGAGCTTCACAGCACGTGATGCTGTTCCCCTTAATTCTTCGCAAATTACTGAGTGCGCAAAGCAACGGTGCATTCAAGGAGCAGTCGAATTAAAACGATGCCTGTTCAGAGACGAGCTCGTGCCAGTGTCCGCGCTAGCTGCAGAGAATGGCAGCTTCGGTACACTAGCGGAAATGAGGGAGCGCAGTCGGCGTATATGATGGCCGCGCGGGCATTTCGGCACATCGTCATTCTCAAACTGAACCTGCTGGGTGAGAAAGTTAAACCGCGCATTAATTAGTCAAATAGAAACCACGAACAAGACTCACCAGCACGCAGTGTCTACATTCAAATCCTCTCCAGCGGGAGTACAAACATCCGTTGCCGAGTGAACATGCCAGACACAATAAAGAACCAAGAAGTGACGGCCAATGAGGGCATTAGTAATGTTCTGTGACAATTAAGTGAAGCAGGGGGTTACGGAAAAAAAAAACAGAACAAAAACGATTCCGCGGAAGCATGTTCTACACGAGTCACGAAGTCCACAGTAATAATTTTAACCCAGGGCGCAGTAGCTGACAGCGATGTCATCCGAAAAAAGCAGGAAGCGGACAAGGAAGTACACAGAACAGAGATCTACCGGAAAGCCACCACTGAAGCCGAGTCCATCGTGAAACCAAGCTGGCATTTCTAATTTGCGACACTTAATCAATAGACTGCGAAAACTAAAACGCACCTTGGAAATTTGACTGTAATTAACAGAGCGGCGCTTACGAAACCCGCCGTTCTAATCAGGCCCGCGCCTGAGGCAGACCTAGCCGAAGACAGGTCGACTTTCTCCTCCACTCCACGGAGACGTTGTTTGCCGCCTCAAGTGATTCAGGGACGCGCGGTCTAAATGCCGGCCTTTTCACGATTCTCGAGATGGGGACATTACGGAAATTGAAGCAGCAACTATACGGTTCACCACTTAGCCAAGGTTTTAAGGCGCAGACTCCCTCGACCGGGGTGACCACGATAGCGGCGACAGCAGCGGCAACTTCGAACATGCAGCGCGCCTATATACCCCCCCCCCCCCCCCCCCCAACTTCTTACTTCCAAGGAAGCCATTCTGCTGCGAGCAGACTGAGTGTGCCAATCCGATCTAGTTGGAAGGTTGCAGCAGTGGGAGAAACAGAAGAGGACAAAGCAACGGACACGAAGTCAGCGCTCGTTATACTGTCCGTTTCTTTTGAGCTCGTCTGCCGCGCTGCTTTCGCCATTGGACCCGTGAGCACTTCGCTTCGCAATGAACACCGCCGCAGAGTTCACAGTAAGCATTTCAGGGTGACGCTGTTGAGGCACACTCCACAAATGTCTGCGTGCACACGTAGCCAAAGTCGCGAATGGTTGCAAAGATAAGGGAAAATCCAAGGAGAAAAATCCACATGGTCGGGCCACTGGAACTCCCGCGGTCGCGGAAATGCAGCGAGAGAGGCGACGATTTTCCGGTGAACGCACCGCACTGACATATGAGTGCTAATGAGTGCATGAATCATCCACTGCTGCTAAGCAAACTCGCGCCATGTTGTACTCCTTGCTGGGAGGCCGGACGTACTTTTTCCCCACTCCTCTGCAGGACATAGCAGCGAGCTTCAAACAAAACAGGCAGCAAAACATACCGGATAAATGTCGGCGTCTGTGAATATCTGTCGGGTAAAATTTTGCTCCCAATGCCAAAGTAATTACGCCCGTAGCCCGCGCAAACGAAGGGGACCGGTCTCAGATACGAAGCGGCGTCGGGCGGCGCATTTGCAATGCGCCCGCGGGGTTTAGAGGAGGAGACCGCGTGGCGGAGACCGTGCTCACGCATGCATGCACCTACCTCCACGTGCTCCAGAGGCCTATACCATATGCCGACAGAGCCCCTCCCTCCCTCTCCGTCTACACACACAGGCAGTCGTACAGAGCCCCGTGCGCATGAATATAGCCCGAGGGGGGAGTCAGTATACGGGTGCAGGCGCCGCCGTGTCTGCGCCCGATCCCTGAATCACGCGGGAGAGAGCGGCGCCTTTCCTCCCCTTCCTCCACGGCCCACGGGGCAAAGCGCACCAAGAGTGGCTCCTCTGCTATACAGCGGGTCCCAAAGGTGGGCCGTGAATCATGTCTCCCATTCTGATGAGGGACCGTCGACTGAGGTGGCAGCGATGGGCTGTCCACAGCTGATCCCAAACACGCGAGCGGCCAGTGGAACAGGAGGATGCACAAGCACAGACGGGCGTCGGCACAGAGCATTTCCGGCCTGGTGAGTGGCGGGCCCAGCTTGAAGAGGCGTTCGACTGCAACAGGATTCAAACCCCACTACCCCTACATATTATTCATCCAGTACGCAACGCGACGTGGACGTGCAATCGCTTGATGAACATGTACACCGCAGCATCCTTTTCGCAAAGACGCCGCTAGCTTCTCTCCATACCTGAAGTAAAGAAAGACGAAATGTCGCGTTCTGTTATCAAGTGCTTTTCGCGTTTGAGTTCCGCCCGCTTGACACTGCACACACGAACGCAGGCTGCACGAGGTAAAAACGCAACGGGTGTACACTGTAACTTAAGCATCGCAGAGTCTCCCTGGTGGCTGGCACGGACGCTGACGTCACACGTCCGTGTCACGCTCCAGTCACGGTCGTATGAGGAGTGATCCCATCACCCTGTAGGCCTTTGAAATGACAGACTACTCGATGACCAAGCCTTTCCAGCGTTGCTATCGACGTGCAACTCGCCCACAGCGGCGCACTCACCATCCCGGTTCGGGAAGCACCCCTCCGTTAACAGGCCACGCATGCAGGTAGGTATCCGGGAAAATAAAAGATCCGACCTGCTGCTTTTACGACGAAGCGATTGTAGCAACCCCGACCAGCTTCTGAAAACAAAAGCCCAACGGCCGCGGCACGAGCGGTGAAGCCCCTCTTTTAAGACCACGAGCAGTCAATAGCAGAAATTAAAAAGAGAACACACCGTTATCACGCGGGACAGTTGAGCTAGACGAAAGAAACAGTAAAAGCAGACATGCAGCATTCGACAGGGAGGTCGTAAAAAGACCCGTGCATTTCCGCTCGCTCTACTAATACGGGGTCAGGTCAAGCGCTGAGCTCATAGCTCCGCGCGCAGTTCCCACCGGCGATATCCCCGTTAAACGTGATGGCGGCTTTCGCACCTCCGCAACCGTACATATATAGTTCCCGAAAGGTTCGCAGGATTCCTACATGCGGTATCGTCTTTTCGCGCTCCATCTCCGCACGGCCAGCTGCCGCATGCACGCAGCATTCAGACACCCAGACGCTGTCACGACCGTCACGCGCGCCCACTGTGAGAACCGAACGCATCGACGCCTCTTGGCCGACTTACGTGTGGCTAAGCCGCGAGCGATGCCGTCTATATATACACGCTCGCGGACGTGCCGTGCCGATTCCCGCCATATCACTCGCTGGCGCCCCGAGCCGCTAATGGAGCCGACGTGACCGGCGTGCAAGAGAGCGCGGCGTCCGTCTTGCCCGTTCCGTTATACCTGATGGACGGCGCTCGTATGTGCCGTAATTGCGGGCCGGCTGGAGCCGGTTACGTCCGGTGTGCACCGCGCGAAGGGACGCCTGTAACGGTACACGCATTGATAAGTAGGAACGTGAATAAAGTGGCAAGAACAAAAGTCAGAACGTTTGCTTCGCTCTGGAGAAACGGGGCTCGACAGCCGAGCGAGAACGGAAGGCGGTGGAAAGCCGATATAGGGTACACAGCCGACAACACGCACTGTCTGCTTTAGCGATCAAAGACTCATCGATGCGAACGTAACGCCTGCAAGTCTGCATTGAAGTCTGCGCATAAGTGGGAAGTCTGCGCATAAGTCTACAGTGAAGCTCCGTCCACATTTAGGACCGCCACGCAGAATTCATCCGCGACAAAAAAGTAGTCCGTTCTTAAAACTTCTCTTGCCACCTAAACGAGAAGCTAATCGCAAGAAAAACGTTATAAGCTCTATAAATTTGATACCCGGTTTGTTTCATAAAATTAAGCATGAAACAGCTGACTTCTTTTACTTTTGTAACTGACTAGCGGAGTAATACAGTCCGCCGCGGACAGTGGCCCCAGTGCTAACAACTGCTGTTTGTTTTTAATTTGTATTCTACTATAGTTACCTAACTATTTCTGGGCAACACGGTGAGCACAATATGACAACAAATGTACTCATCGTGCCAACTGGATAACGGTTTTTACGTGTTCCCACCGTTTCTGTGGACAACGCAAAAGAAACTACAAAGATGCTAAGAGGCCAGCAACCTGAAGCATCCCAGGCGCATAAAGGGTAGACATACCGTTCAGCAGTGAACAGTTCACCGCAATAGCATAGCTGAAAAACATAACAGCAGAAAACAAACTTGGCACGCTTGTCAGCCTACCACCTACACTACTATCAGAAAGGTCGGGCAATTAACAAAGTATACTACTAACCAGCTACTAGTCCCACAGACTACTCACTACCTTCTGAGTAACTGGAGGTAGCAAAAGTAGAATTATAGTGAAAGTTACTATACATTAAGGAACTAGTGAAGAGAACTGTATAGTTGCAAACAAAAAGGTGGTAGCGTTTACTAAGAAAATCAGTAGAAACCGTTTTCGCATATGTCGCTACGTTTTAGAACGGTGTGTTGGACTGGCTCGTTAAATCTGTGTACACAGTGGAAAAAATAGAATCTTATGTTCAATGTGATCAGTGCCCGACTATCACATATCACATCACGCTACGCTACCGCGAAGAACGTCTACTTTGCCCACCGCCACACACATCGCTGACAAAACGACAACAGACGAACTGGCGACAACTGCAGGCTCGCACTTTTCCCTCCCCAGCGCTATATACTTGCCCTTTTCTTCCCTGCTGCTCACACCCCCGAACTGTTCCCTCTGTGGGGCTCCGAGGGCCACATTCGAACACATAATGTTCATCTGCCGAAAACTGCAACCACCGGCCCCACGGGCCCTGGGCGCGGACTCGGAGGGGCGGGAGGTCGTGCTCTAGCTCCGACCCAGCCTCGCAACTCAGGCTGGTGCAGTGGGCGGAGAGGGTCGCCGACAGACACGGGCTGCTGGCCACCACCCGCGACCAGGAACTAGCCCACCTCTGAAATTGTCAACTATAAGGGCTCCGCCAATAATGAAGTTTTTCATGATCATCAGTGCCCGACCTCAGTGAGAGGTACCAGGGTGTGCTGGTCGTAAATAACACATTCTGGCTTAGACATACTGGGCATTACGCGCACCGATCATGCGAGGCGACGGCGTCAAACAACATTACCGGCTATTGTATAGAAACAGGCCGCCTAACCGCAGGACGCTCCAAAAATGTTTATTTACACAACCACTTCATTTACACAACAGTCTGTGTGGATCACCTCTATGACTATACTTTACGAGTGGAGGAAGGGTTACGAATCACGTACTAACTAGCGATCTTAGATAGTAAACAGGTACACGAAGGGTCGACTACCTCGAAGAGGACATTAAATATCTAGTAAAAAAAAAGTGGCAAAATGTAGTAAGAGTTAGTAAATGCTGCACCACTACCTTTATACTAATCTTTTTTTTTTTAAGATTGCAGGTGGCTCAATGGTCAGTAGGTGGTCTTGGTGGTCAGCGACTAGAAGGAAAAAAAGCCGACGCGAAAATTCCCGAAGAAGCGCACAGGCCACCATGCACAGCGTCTGATAGACTAACGATTGAGCTTAGACAGTTCCGAACAACCAAGTTGCATACGTATACATCACCGTCTACTCTACGTCTGCGTTAACAACATTCTGTTCGCCGGAAATACGGCAGACCTCAACCAGTATCGTCGCCGTGGGAAGGGGGTCGAATCACACGACGCGCGTTCGCGCCTCAGCTCCAACGTACGCAGACGCGCGACAATGCAGAATACGCCTTCACAATACATACTCGAGGCGAAGACACGCGAGGACCGGATATGCGACCATGACAGGAGCCGCCGCTGTTGCAACCAAACACAGCCAGGAAGAACGACTGTGACAGACAGCATGTCGGCAAAGCTTACATCGGCGGTCGAGCAACAGCGACCACATCCTCGGCTGTCGTTAAGTGCTGGTGTCTGGTACAATCGTTCACGAACACTATAGGCTGTAAACGCGGGCTAAACACGCTTGGCGCTGCGACAGCGCTTTGGCTCGCTAATACCAGCGCGCTCCTAATCGGTGCATACCAAGCTGCATAAAGACGCGTTCGCCATACGTCGGTCCTACAGCCAGGGCGCGTTCGTGTAAATAAGCCCGCCGATTCATCGACGCGACTATACAGACGGGAAGTGAGGTTGTTGGGCTCTGTGCAGTCTTTCTCTCCTGGTGCACAATTTGCATAAGAGGCGCACAAAGCCAACACCTAGAGAGCCGTGTCAACTCAACGAATCGATGTAACAAAGCCGGACAAGAAGAGCCACCGACCCAGTTCAACACCGCTCGCTTCGGCAGGCACACACGGACGCACAGAGAGACAGACACCGCAGCCGAGTCCAGGCACAAAGGGAGGCAGCAAAACGAATCGGCCACTCGGCACACACTCGCTTCATTATGAATCGCCGTGCCGCTGCCTGCATGTCTGCCCAATCGATGAACGGGTCGTCGGGTGTCGGGTATAGAGATGTGAAGGGCACAGCTGCATGCGCGCCGACTGTTCCCTCGATCTATCTGCCCCCCTCCGCCCTCAACTCTGCTTTCGATCCGGATGACGTGAGAAACGCATTTGCGAGCTGGCTCTATAAAACCGCACGCGAACACCTTCCGTGTAACGAAAGAAGCCAATAGAGCGCGCGAACACCTTCCGTGTAACGAAAGAAGCCAATAGAGCGCGCGCTTCGCACGGAATTCCCCATAGCCGCAAACATCCTTCGATACGCCGGCGAGTCACACGCATAAGTCAATGCGAGAAGTTAACTTTATATGCGCCCCGACGCAGATGCAAATGTCCACGTTCCTCACGACACGCATAAGCTTGCCGATGCATGCATGTCAAATGCGGAATGTCGTGTTCGCAAAGGTTGTCTTCAACGCGCTAAGCGCATGCAGGCCTATACCGTATAGAAACATTAACGCAACGCCGTCTTAAACGCCCTATCAAACACTTCTCTCCCAGCACGGGACGAAAAAGTGGCTTCGCTCCCGACACATGTTTAGCGGCCTGTGACGGCATCAAGCGGGAGCTGCGTGCGCTCTCCATTCCCACGCTGACATGGCTGCACAAGTGTGACAACAGGGATTCCCTTTCCACGGGGTCGGGAGCACGGCGCTGCCAAACGGGACGTCGAGAGAGGGAGTTCAGCACGCGCAGGACACATAATCACGTGAGCACGCACGAGCGGGTGCGCGGCGTGCCATCGATAAGCTGCAGCGCGCGGAGCACGACTTGGCGTCACGCACGCCGGGCGCGGCACACGCCAGGTGATAAGGGGTCCCCACGCGACCGCGTATACTTCGCCACCTTAATACCGTGCAGTGCAGTAGATGGTATGCAACAAGAACCGTTCAAGGTCCGCGCACGGGTAGTTGGAAGTTGCATATGACCCGAACTTGCACAGAACTTGAGCAGTAATTGTGAGACGGAGCGTACGCGAACGGGTTGTCGGAACGAGTCCGAGCCCGCGGTGGCAGGGAGCTGGCAGCGGAGTCACGCGATAACAGCGACTCCGCTATTGTCGTGTACGTTACATACTTCCACGCGCGGCGGGATTTAATTACGAGCTCGGTTGGCCACCGCCGTCTTCCGAGCTCGAGAGCCAATACGGAGGCGCTCCCACTGTGTCGCCCGTTGCTTGTTGTCTACACAGCCAGCCACTCAGCTAACCGCTGAGAGTAACGACGATGCACACACCGCGTTCGACGTCGTGAACGTAGCGACGACAAGAAAATTAATGCTGCCCAATCAAAGCTTGCGTCATTACACGTTGATGTTGATCGCGAGAAATAATGATTCGAGAAGACCATACGAACTATAGAAGACATAGACCAGATCTTGTCCGCGTCTTCTCGTTCATCCTGCCTTCTTTTGTGAGTCGTTCTTTCTCTTTAAAGGACTATAGAGACCAAATTTTTGTTTGCGTGTTTTCTCGTTTCAAGCGATGCACTAGACATTCATGTACATTGAGCACCCTGTGGTATCTGTGTACGACCGCTAAATAATTTATAATTAAATTTCTTCTTGACGCCCTTTCGCTTTCATCGACCGAACGACGACTGTGACGTCAACGTGATGTTTTAGTCACGTGATCCACTAGAAAAACTGTAATATAATCGCTGACAGGTCATTTTTTGTCATTCCAGGTGTTGGAAGAGCCTGGATTAAATGTCGTAGTGAATTACAACTACATATACACGATTATATTAGTTTTTCTAGTGGATCACGTGACCAAAACATCAACTTGACGTCATAGTCTTCGGTCGGTCGATGAAACCGAATACTTAACAGCATGAAAGGAGAAATTCAGTTACCAATTATTTAGCGGTTGTAGGCAAATACCACCCAGTAATCCATGTATTCTAATGTCTAACTCATCGTTTGACAGAAGAAAACGCGCAATAAAATTAGGTGTCAACAGTCCTTTAAGTATGAACCACCAAAAAGCCCAAACTTATTTCCCTCACCTTAAAACTACGCCCGATTCAAAATCAGCAAGGTTTAAGTCTGCGCATGATGAACGTACACATCGAGACACCTTTTTCGTGCAACAGTTGCAAATAAACAGACAATGGGTTCACCACTGTAAAGCCGGTACGGTAAAGCACAGGTGTTCGCAGCTATGACATGATTCAGCAATAAAAATATGAACATGCGACTACCATCGCAAAGACGACCCATGCAGCTCCTGGATCCTGGCCAAATAAGTATTTCTTTTTTTCATTTTGAAAACAGAAAACGCGACAGGGAGAAAGAACTGTGGAGGGGTTTATCTTCCGCTGTCACATTACCGGTGCGGGGCCTACAGCGCGCGATGCATGGCGGTATTCAACAACGCAGCGGGCAGCCGGAGTAGTCGTCGGTGTCCTTACCTGCAAAGAAAGAATGAATGCACACATGTAATTAGGCAGGCGGAGAGTCGACGCTTTTGCAACGGGCAAAGCTATACAAGCACATTAATAAGCTACAGCTTCAACGGCTTCAAAGAGGAGCTGGAGCTATACGCAGATTGCGAGAAATGGCTGTGGGTACACGATAACGACAGTCCCCGAGAGGTTCTAAATTCGGCGCAGACGCGTTCCCAGCATCCGAGAAGGCTTTCCGTTTGGGTTCCAGCTGCGCCGTGCCACTCGAAGTGAATAGCACGCTCAAAACCTTAGCAGCAGCAGCGGCGAAGTGACGACGTCCAAATGACGGGCCGCGACAGGCGGCCGTATCAGCCCGCAAAAGAAGCGAACTCGATCGTGCCGACTCCAACGCCAGAGTCAACAGGCTCTGTTCAGTTTGCTTCATTTCAAAGACCCCCCTCTCCGTCTTTCTGAGGAGAAGAGGAGAAGGGTGTGAAGAGTTCGTCTCCAGCAACTCGTTATCTTCGCTTTCGAGCCTCTCTTCGGAAGTCATACAGGCCGTACACATTTCGCTCTTTCGGAGAAAATATTTTGCGTTCTCGCTTCCGTTGCCCCAACTTAGACCCGAGCCGCTCTCAAGACACCGCAGCGAGCAGCGATGGGGAAGGGAGGCTTCGAGCCCCCGATCCTCCTCAGGCGGCGTCCAAAAATAAGGTTTCCTGCCAAAACAAACTGATTTCCTCCACTGGCCCAGCATATATCTCTCTCTCTCACACACACACAGCGGCGTACACTGTTTAGCTGCGAAATCCCCACGAAGTGCTGCAGAGCTAGGTAGGCAGCTCGCTGCCACGGGCGCGAGAGGGCGCTCGTTTGCGGGGTGTGATTTCTGCGCCTCCTGCCCAAGCAGCGCCAGTCAGGCTTATCAAGCGATTCCGCAGGGGGAGATCAACGAACGAGAGCGCTGCAAAGACGCTGCAGCCGTCGCAAATGCCGTCCACGCCGTATACGGAAACAGAGTCCCGAGGAGGAGGGGGATCGGTGGAGAGAGGGAGGGAGGGAGGGAGAAGAGAAAGCGGAACGTAAACAGCCGCCTCTCGTCGCAGCTACAGAGGAGGGGTTTAGACTCCTGTCAGTCCCGCAGACAGGAAACGGGACGCTGTGTAGACGCACATATATATACAGCTAAACCCGCCCGCGCTTAACGCCGCATCTCCAAACAGACGCTGAGCCCTTCCTGCCTCCCTCACTCTGGACGGAGAGATGAGACCGCGACAAACTCCGCGCGAAATCACGCCGGCGCGTCGGAAAAGCAGCGGATAAATACGGAAGGTAAGGGAAAAGGAGGGATTCCTCACTTCCCAGAGAGACCTGCGGTGTGTTCCTCGTTTCATTACGTTTATAAATTTTCTCTTTTCTTTTTCACCCGAGCGCGCCCCTCATTCGAGCTCTTGAATTAGGAACCAGGGCGACTGGGCGCACGAAGAAACGTGTTCGCCGCCACACTGCTGGCTGGCACCATTCCCGGCGGCGAATAGCTAGGGAGGCCCGTGCGGGGAGACCCGAATCGCTCTTTCTGTCGCGTGTCGCCCTTAATGAAAAGACAGAGCGTTAGGTGAATTCCGTGCTTGCTGCAGCTGGAGGCTGGAACGACAGGAGGAGAGGAATGAAAGCGGCCAAAGAGAGACGTCCGTAGGGCGAGAGGGAACAAAGGGAGGCCGGCGAAAACTGCGAGCCAATTAGGCCAGCCCCCTCGGGGGGTGAACAGACCAGAGCGCCGGAAAAAGAAGGGCCCCCCTTTTGTTCCCTTCATTCTTCGCGAAACTATACACTGGGGCACGCGCACGCGAGAAAGTCTCTCTACTGATCTCCGCGAAGTTTCTGGAGCCGCCAAGAAGGAGAGAGAGATGAAGAACGAAGGAGCACGTGGTGCTTATTAAGGGTCGCGGGACGACGCGCGGAGAGGTGCCGAAAACGCGAAACTTTGCGAGCGGAAAGGAACGGAGCGCCGACAGAAGATGGAAGAACCCCGACGGATAGAGCACGTACACACTGCACGCTCAAGAGCACAGGCAGAGGACGCACGGGGAAATAGTTATATAAACGGGAGAAAAGGAAAATACTTATGGGAATCCGGGACAAGTAGGAGGAGGAGAACCGAGTGTAGGAAGAAAATGAGGAGGGGCTACGGAGCGGACGATGAAAGAATGACGGAGGGGAAGGGTGCTTAAACAGGGGCGGCCGTTCGTTACTCTCCACGATGACTACGGCGCCTGCTGCTGACACGCCGCCAAAGAAGAAGAGTGCCGCCAAATTGAACACACCAGACTGAGACAATGAACTTGGTGCGACCATCATTGCCGCGGACGAACCAGAGGAACAAAGTACAGCCGCAAGGGGGGGGGGGGGGGGGGGGGGGTGCTTTGAGAAGTCAGCGGTGATGACCGGCCAGACGGACGAACCGGACAGAAATTAGGCCGGGACGATCGACCGAAGTATGGGGACGTATGCCAGGTGCGCGCTAGCCCGGGAAGTCGATTTTCAATCGAAATCAATGTGGTCTTTCTTCTCCTTTCGTTATTTTTTGTTCTTCCCGCTTCGCTGAAGGTAGGGTTGGCGGTACCGCGGGAAACAAACGGTTTTTCTTCCGAATTACGGGGCCCACTTTTTAGAGACTGCTCGGTCTCTCTCTTTCTCTCCCTCGCTATTTACGGCGTGAGGAGCTAAATGTAACCGCGGGGTTGCGTTGGAGACTGAGAAATTGAAGTGTTCCTATATATACAGGAACACTAAAAGATGGCAGTGGAGGGGGGGGGGGGGTAGAAATATAATGACGGAGCTGAACGTAGCGCTCGGGGAGGGAGGATATAAATGGGTGATAAATCTCTTAGTAACAAAAAGTTCCCTTCACGGATTTCCTTTCTTTTGTTACTCGCGTCAGTAGAGCGCGGCTCGGAAACCAATTTCCTGGGAATTGGTTCAAGTAAGGGTTCCCCCCCCCCCCCGCCACACACACACACACGTAGGCACACAAAGAACAATTTTAGGCTCCAATTTACGCGCGCAAATCCCTGTCTCTATTTTCTTCTTAGCTGATTCCCAGGGAATCCAAGTAATCCTGAAGCACCGTCCAAGGCGAAGCGAGTTCCCTCCGTGTTTCCCTGAGTTCCCCTCAGTTGCGTGCCGTCCCTTAGCGCTTCTGTAGCCTTTCAGGAACAGCTTTTACCAGCGCCAGTTAGTCACTTGTTGGTGGCAATTGCCTAAATAATTAGTGCATCAATAGCCCCCCCCCCTCCCCCCTCTCCACGTTTACGTACCTCTTCGCCAATTCATTCTCAGTTTCCCAATTTTCCATTAATGTCCACCACTGTCCCGAAAAAAAAAAAAGCGAAATATTCGACAGCTACCGCGTCTCGTCAGCAGTATAGGGCTCGCCACACAAGTAATCCTGCCCTTCTATAGGCACGCGTCACTCCAAGACGCTGTTTCTTGCTCGCCAGACCGTTTCAAGCATTCAATCAAAGTGCAGTCTCAGTACTGTATGGTTTACACCACGGCCTGAGTAACCAGGAGTTCCCTGGTATACTGCGAAACTAAGACTGCCTGACTCGCCACGGCACTGTGACTGCAGTGCACACTAGTCAGGCATGTGGAAAGTGCGTGCGTTGCATTTCCCTCCCCTTCCACCTCTCTCTCTCTCTCTCTCTCTCTGTGTGTGTGTGTGACACGCACGCGAGTGCACGCAAGCCCGGAGGTAAAAGGTACACGAGGTGTGACCAATCGATTCCCGCGCTTCCCAGGGAGTACAGCTGAGCCCACCAACGTGGCCGCACTAGCAACGAGTTGACGAAAGACGGGCAGAGGGCGCGTGAGGGTCACGCGCCCGCCGAATGACGCTCGCCAGCTGTTGGAGGTTCCGCAACGCCGACGATCCGCGAAGGGGGCGATCATCCATCCACTGCAATCCTCTCCCCAGACCACACGACGCGTGGGTCAGTGTTTGCGCCACAGCGATACCCTCGGGATGCGGGCAACGTTGCGTCCCCGGTTCGTGTCGGCGTGACAGCGGCCATTTGTTTCTCTTCTGTCCTATCACTCGGCTCATTAGAGTAAGAGGGTTGACAGGTGTGACATGCCACGCAGTCGCGCTAACAGCTGACACGTTTAAACCGCTGTCGCAACGTAAATGAACGACGCACCAACAAAATCAGATCTTGTCTCAGCAACGCCGTTTAGATGATGTTAAATAAGATTCCCCGACAGTTATCCTCACATGTCCTCGTGACTGGGAGCCACCCACTGTGTCCGAGGGATGGACGCCTGGGCGCGTCCTAAGAACTGCAGGGAATTAATTAGTTGAGGATCGCCTACTGTATACTCTCCCCTGAGGGAAGACGACGTCTCCGTGCGTGACAGTGATTTGTGGGTGGGGGCCGGTGCGCGGAGGGGACGACAGCTTCAAGGTCAACCAGCAGATACGCAGTAGAACACTTTCTGGGGCAAGTTGGTGCGTAGCCTAAGTAGATGAGGCGCACAAAAGAGCACAGATACAGCGCCTGTTTCGCGTTATTCTTTGTTGTGCTGTCTTTTGTGCGCCTCATCTACTTAGGCTAAGATACGCAAATATTCCGGAGGAATGTGCCCCTTGCTTCGACGCTCTCCGAACGCGCGCCTCTTTCTTTGTGCGCAGTTGTATATGAACCTCGTTCGTTGTTCTAAAAGTATTTCCCGTATGTCACTGACAAGCGAAAAGATATATCCATGTCGCAACTGCCGCTGATACTGAGCTCAGCAGGCAATGCGGCAAGCTAACGACGTCCGTCCCAACGTGTATCTCTAGGTTTTTTTTTTGTATTGGTGACAGTTGTTACCGGCAGTTCCAAAGGGCTCAAAGCCCTAATCTACATGGCAGCCGATCTCATTGCCGGTATAGAACGCCACGGTCGCAAATAACCATTAACCCTCCAAGAACACTTCGGCCGGAACATACGAGTCGAGGCAATCCGCACGTCACAACACTCCGTGACCGTACCGCGTGACCGCATGTGCATACCAAGAGCCAGTTTGTACCGGTCAAAAATTCGCGCCAAGCCGCTTGTAAACCTCCCTCAGTTCGCAGTCGGTGAAAACAATCGTGCGGCATCAGCGAGTGTGAGCGCAGAAGTCCCAGCCATATATGTTGTCGCTTCCGCCAGCGCCAAAACATTTTTACTGCGTAAGCAGTATGACTTTTATTAAGCGAAGATGCCGGCGTGTGTCTCTGCGTGGCCGCCGAGTGAAGCCTCAGGCGCCCGCGTCGTGCCGAGATCGAGAACCGCCCTCCAATGAGAGGCGAGAAGGGTAATCGGTGGGAGCGTTGAGAGGCGGGCGCGGCCACACCCCCAAGCGCGCGGCGATTGCTTAGAGACGGAAAGCGGCGCCGAAAGCGAGCTCGCTACATTGGTTGATCTACCAAATCCGCCAAATAAAGCGAAATGTGTATAATGCTAGACACGTTGAAACATAAAAATCACTAGTGGGACAAAAAAGCCAGCCAAAGAAAAGCGAAATTAATTGCCGCACCTTTCAATCAATGAATGGATGCGGCAAATGGCAAAAACTTCAAGTGGAAAAGCATCATACTAAAAACGCATTCTGATTAGGAAGTTCATCGCATTAGACCATGCTGAGCATTTGTCAATCTTTCCTTTTCCTCAACGCGCGACCGCAACCACCGCAAGACGCTGAATCAGTTTTTCTATACACGAAATTAATCACGAAGTGAACAAGGGAGGGGAAAACCTGACGTGTGCTTGAGGTTTTCCCCTCTTTTGTTCATTTTGTGATCATGAAGAACCGTCTGCCCTACCTGTCTCTATCATATTCGAGAACTTCAGCACAAAAACTGTTTTGCAATCCATGTAGAGCATGCCGCAGTTCAGCGCCGAGACAAGTGATTGGACTGTCGAAAGGTGGCGCTCTGGACGTTATTTGGACCAAGCCAGTGTTTATAAGTGCACACGAGGGGACGACAGCAAGTCCCGTAGTCTGGTGAAGCGGCACAGATAAGTGCAGCGGTTTGCAAGGCGCTGCTTCGCAGGCAGAGCTTGAGGGACGCCCGTGGCAGTTCTTTTCTGTAGGCCTCTGCATCTGCCGGCGTTTGAGGGCATACCAGAGTACACACAACTCGTTAAAGTTGTATGATTTCAAATGCGAACCTTGCACAGCTGTGGGTCAGCCCCTATCATGTGACCCGTTTCTATCGCCACGAATTCGGATTAGGCATGGCCACATGATCGCTCTGCATTGTGTTTTATGTATTCTTTGAGTGATAAAATGTTTTTGTTCAGCACCTTCAAGTACATGAAGGTATTTCTTTGCAAGCGATACTACAGTCGGGTACTATTCAAGAACGAAGCGGCTGTTCTCCGTCGAAGCACCCGCATCCAGCCAACGGCGTCGGCTGATTTTCATGATCCTGCTATCGTGTCAATGCAGGGAGTGGCAGATGAAATGGGATAGTCGCCTCTCTGCATTGTGGCGCCGCCGCTTCCTGCATTGTCACGCTAGAAGGCTCATGAGAACCGGCCGACGCCATTGGCTGGAAGAAGGTCCTTCGCCGGGGAAAAGCCGCTTCGTTCTTGAGTTGTATCCGACTATCGTGCTAATACTGTTTGTGCCTGTGCAAGTGCTTATATTTTGCTCGTCATATAATACTCCCACATCTACGAAAAACTGCCTTAAAATAGGCAGGCCGGAATCGCAACGTGCATTTCAGACACTTGCAAGTATTCTATAGTATTGAATTATATATTTATGGCAGCCAACAATTCAACGCGCGTGTATAAAGTGACGCCATTGGCGACACAAGTGCACGGAACATGGTAAGATACTGCATGCATGCATTCGGATATACATAACGCTACGATACAAGCAGCACAGAAGAAAACCGTGCCGCCAGCAAAAAAAAAATCAAGAAATGAAGGCAGCCCTCACGTGACTAGTCACGACGAAGTGACGACACCTAGCGGCAACCCTGTGCAACAAGCGGCACCAGGAAGAGCGAAACCATCGGCCGAGGCGCTGGCTGGGCGTCCATTACGACCACTTATCGACACGCTGCCGGATGGATGCGGAGACCCGAATATGTGCGCACGTCGCCCTGCCGTGCCGTACGGGCGCAAAGGCTGCCGCGATCGGGAACGGCGATACCGAGAACGCGCGCAGTAAGTAATGGGCGCGCGTGATATAGAGGAGCCCGCCGCCGACGGGCATCGGGTGGTCCCATTAGAGGAACGCACCCACGGGTGAGCTGGAGCTGCGCCCAGCGGCTGCTCTCCCCAGGCGACGTGGGACGGGTGAAGCGCGCCCTAATGGCGCGAATGGCCCCGCGTCCAATGCCGCCCTAATCAGAGTCCGACACATACGCGGACCCCACAGCGCGCAGCTCCGTCGGAGACGGCGGAGGGAGGAAATAATATTTATATAGGGACATTTTCGCCATTAAGGCGACCGGCACAGGTTACACAGGCGCACCCAGGAAGAGATAATGCGATTTTTTATTTTATCGTCTCGCTTGTTCTTACGGCCGACCGGACGGTGCGAGCGACACCTGTGCGCTGCGGTCCAATCACGGTTGCGCGTGACGATGAGAAAAAAAGGCACCTAATCCTTATTGGCGTCCGGGCTTGGACCGCTCTGGACGATGTTTATCAGAGCACAGGAAATATACGGACAGAGGCCGCGGTGTAAAACGCGCGCCCAACACCATTACGGCAAATGAACGTTGTTTATGGCAGTGACGTAAGACATGCACGGTCCCACTGGGTCATTCGCGGCCTTGTTGAAATTCTCGAGTGAAAAATATGCCCTAGATTTCTCGCCCGCCACAGGAACCCTATCAGGTTTCTTTTTGGTCGTTTTTTTTTGTTAAACTAAGGTGACAGCCCTAAAGGGGGGGAGCGCCAGGAGGGCTTTATAGCAGTGTACCATCCACGTCCCTGTGATACCAGTAGAAGTTGTAGTCTGTCCGCCACGGCATAAAACCTCAGCACGTCACCGCTCATGGCCGCCTTGTGACGAAAAACAATCGCGGGTACATTGGCGCGTTCATCCGTCGGCCTATGATATTGCGCCATTTATGGCCACGTGATTCCGGTGCGCATAGGCAATATGGGCCCCCGCTCGTGGGACGTGGCGTGGGCACAGCTACCGCCCGCAGTGCCCAGGCAGTGGCCCAGGCCAGCGCCACCTAGACTCCCAGTCCTAGTGGCGTTATTGCCCATGTCTATCTGGATCGAGTGATTCAGGCGGCGTGACATCACTAACAATTCCGCTGCAATGTTCTGCGCCACCTGGCAACTAAAGCGTATACGATGTAAACTGCGCAAGCTTGCCTCCAAGTTACCGCGGCGATGGCTTGTGCTGAAGGAGCATCCCGCTTCGCATGCTCGGATCCCTGTGCCGGCGATTACCCTCCATCTGTTCAATGTGCAAACACGCCTAAGCCTCTCCCGGCCAGGCGACCAATTTTCTTAGGAGCGAAACACTTGGGAAAGTGCCGCTTAATATCTGCGCAACCAGTGAGATGTAACCTTCAAGCAGTACCATACATCCCTGTCGCATCCGGCCTCTTGAAGCCGACGCACACAAAGCACAGCAAAACGGGAGAGGCGCGAAATGCGAGAGTCTACAAAGGTGAGCACACTTGTCTAGAGCTCTCAACCAGTGAGTGCTCTGCGGAGGAAAGGGAGTGAAATTCTGAGGCAGGTACTGAGTTTCACAGACAGCAGTTGCCCTCGAGCGCAGCCGGATAGACACAGAAACCTTGTAGGCAAAAGCACCTTTGCTTTAGCAAAATATCTGCCTTAAGAATTCACTTCATTGGCTCCATAACACACCGCTCGAGCGCTCCATGCATAGGCAAGCATGCTCACCACTGTATACATCCGTTCTCGTTAGCAGTTTGAACTTCTAAGCGGAACAATGCCTGCCAGGGCAGCGGATCAGAAGTCAGCCTGATCGTGGGCACCGTCCAGGAGAACAGGGCGCCGCACAATATGAATATCGTTCATGATTCCATGGCCGTAGCACGCGCAGCTGGTTCCCACGTGGCATGAATGAGAGGGCCTGCCAGTATTGAACAAGTCCCGCTCGACGGTGCATCGAGCCTCAAAGCGAAGGGCCCCTGTTCCCTGAGCACTCGTGCACAAGGCCACGCTCGTCCCTTTTTTCTAAACGCACGGGCATGCAATTGCCAGATGCGCACAGCTTGCCCGCCGCGCTTGAACCGTGGCGCCAGCTGATACTGAACGCAGCTCGACAGACTGTTGTGCCAGAGGGAAGGTATTGAGCTACTGACACACACACCCGCGCACACACGCTCGCACCACGCCGCACGCGCGCGCGCGCACACACACACACACGCACACGCACACACGCGCACACACACACACGCGCACGCACACACACACACACACACACACACACACACGCACGCACACACACACGCACACACACACACACACACACACACACACACACACGCATTACTACTGAGAGGTCGCCGTGGTATTTGTACTGTGCGATGTGTTAAAGAACCCCAGGTGGTCGAAATTATCCAGAGCGCTTCACTTCGGCGTCCCTCTAGCCTGAGTCGCTTTGGGACGTTGAACCCAAATAAACTAACTATTCCTAGCGAGTGGTGAGAGTTTAGTTTCTAAAACATGGATAAACAGAAAGCGAAAACCCTGACAAGTAGGAGCATAAACTTCATTAAGGAGTTGCTTGAGCTTATGGGTAGGGTGCTTATTCCAGGCCTCCCCTGGCTTGAGCTGCCCTAAGGACCTCTTGGATGGGGCACCGTCGGTCCTCCAGGTTATCACTTGGTCAGCACAGCAGCGCCTCCCACCGCTCAAAAGACGTGTTTTGCGTGAAACAAGCGAACGCATTCCAAACGTTGCCCAGCGAGGCGAAACCTCGCGGAGCAACAGTAACATTAACAATCACGTAGCCGGCACAGAGGAAAGTGCGCAGTGCAAACGGTTCAGTGCGAATGGCAGCAACCATTCCACCGCACGCATGCCTCCGGCCGCCAAATGAACCAGCGTCGGAGAGGGTGCGGAGAGGAAGAAGTCTGCACAGCTGGGGAAAGCGGAGGAAACAAGAATAATCAAAGGAGTTCGCTTCAGCCGCCCTCGCTGCCGTAAGCTATAGAGCGGGAGTCCGAGCACGACCGTGGCCCCAGTTTGCACCTCCGGGGTGCGCTCCCCTAATCAGCGGTTGTCCGGCAACGCCGTAACGAATGACCCACCGCCGTCCGTCCCCGAGTGCGGCTGGGAGCCAAAGGCCGGAAGGCCATTAGGCGCGCACACACGCAGAGAAAGCGCACGACGCCATTCCGCCGCTACGGGCCACACGAATCGGTTCCCCACCGCTGTGCACACACAGTGAGTGTATAGGGCAGCAAATTCGCAGCCAGCGTTCCAAAGGCACGCGGGGAACGTTGAGAAGAGACGGCGATGAGTGGATAAGTGTCTCTGCGCAACGCAAGGTCCCTTTTCACCACAGCGCCTATCCGGATGGTACACAAACATACAAACCGAGCGTGCTCACTGAACGCAGGCCGCCGAGACCAGCCAGCCGTCGGTGCATAGGGGGGAGTTGATTGCCACACGTGTTCGAACCAGTGCCACTCGCAAATCACCCGATCGCGCCTCCGCTACACTCGGCGGCGTTTAAAGATTCCCCGAATGCGGCCTTGGGCCGAGATACGGCCAGCTTGGATATGCGGGCGTCCACGGGTCACCGTGTACGGTTGCTCTACACACTGACGTTACATGGCGTGCCCAGAAGGGATATGCAGGCAAATTTATTGCCGACTTTCGCTGGAACGAAACAGATGGGGCAGCCATGCTTGCTATGCGTGAAGTCCTGTGTGCGCAGAAGGGACTTCGTTTTCCACGGACGTGAACGTGTGAGTGTTGGAAAAAGAAGGCGTTCAGTGGACCTGAACGCCGCCTGTTCTCATAGCGATAAATTGCGCGCGTACCCTTCAGTCATAAAACCTCCGAGATATATATGTGCACGTGCGCCACTCCACATTTGCACACCTTAACGAAACTGGGTCGCTGAAATGCTACTTCGGCCCGCGAGTGAAGGATGAGCACTTCCCAGCCATCTGTCCATGAGGAAGGGGCCTCCCACCCAAGCATCTTTCCAAGGCAGCCTGCCATAAGCAGCAATGAAAGGGGACTCCGCCAAGTAAACGCGTGAACAGTGAAAAAGCAGCTAACTTAACACAGTGCGTGCACAGAAGCACAAAGCAATTCTCGGAATTGACGATGATGATGAGTAGATTTTCAATGGTGCAAGGAAAAATTGGCAAAAGAATGGCAGGGTTAACGCGTTTTTGTTATTGGCGAGGTGGAATCGCTAATGGGCAGCTACAAATCTATAATTACAACCAGGTGTCTATAAGTAATAATTAAAAACTAGCAACTATTAGGCTGTAGTTAACCAGCTTAGATTACAGTTATGCCATTCGCCGGTTATCTGATGTCCGCGAATGTTGGTATTACCACGTTGCAAAAGCCATCTGTTTACCTCAGAAAGCCTATATTTAAAAATTAGCGGCCAGCTTCCCTAAAATACCTGGTATAAGAAGCAGAGTGGGCGGAAACGAATGCTATAAAGATGGGAATCAGGCCGACGAGCCATAAACACTCGCTCGGCTCTGAACGGAGCCAGGCGCGCTTCTTCGTGCGACACCCCGCGGTGTCGAGTGGCTTCGATCCCAGCCGCTGTGGACGGTGGGTGGGCACTCAGCGCCAGCTCGACTGAAGCTGCACGCGACGACGATGGCCTTCGCCGAAGATGAGGCGGCAGCCCCGCGGGGGATCGGCCCGTCTGTGGACACGTGGAGAGATCGAGGGGCCCGCCCGTTGTCCGCTACAGCGTTCGCACTGGTCCGACGGCCTCCGAGCGTGGGCGGTGTACGTGCACGGCGCTTAGAAGAAGCGCGCCCCTTCTCCGATTCCCGCACGGGGCATCACGGGGAGCCGGCCTAATTTTCACCCCGCCCCGCCAACAGGTGGGCTCGGCGCGCCAAAAGTAAAACGTCTGTGTCCGCGGCTGGCCGCGTGAGCGGAATAAGCGCTCCCCTCCGGACCTCCGCTTCACCGCCTTTGTATATACTGCGGCCACCTTAAGAAGAGCCAGCGGTCAGCGGGGCTCCGACGTAAGTGGGAGTCCGCGAAAGCGAGGTGAAGAATCTGCCACAGGGCGATAGGCGTCCCGGACACCCCACGGGTAGCGCGTCTTCATTATCCTCGGGGCATGAGTGACGGCTCTCTAAGGCCTCTTCTGCTGCAATACACCCGCAGAAGGAATCCATGACACGATTCGCTCGCGAACGGAAGCCACGCACTGGTGAAAGCACTATGATGCTGCTGTCCGTCGGCGCTCATCCCTCGCTGCGTCGCGGGTCGTGACCGACGAACTCCATGCGAGGCACCAGCGAACTCTGCAACGCACATCCGGAAGAGGAGTAGAATGTCACACCTGCCAGGCTGCGCGGGGCCGGCCTTCCATTCCTGCGCCTGGGAGGCCTGTGCGTGCGTGCCTGACACCGAGTAGCGTGCCACGCGCGTCCTCCTCACGGCTGCACAATACCGTGGGTGAAGCGGGCGAAGCACAGGTAAGGAACATTGGATAGCTGGTCGAAGGAAACGCCCAGAGCTATCCGTCCAAGGTCAAGTTGGAGCCAGGCTACGTCGCCCGTCAAGCCTCTTCGCAGAGTGTGACAAAACCAGCAACGAAGGCCATACCGGTATCGGCAGTGGCGAAAATGCCTTTCCGACATTTTGGGCTCCCAGGGTCCCCTGCGGCACATTAGGACTGCTATCGTGGTGCGTACTCGGAACAAACCCTATACTTTGTAGCACGAGTCGAGTGACGTCAGAATAAAGACGACGCACGGGGCAACCGCAAGTGAACCCTTTTTGACACCGACTCCGCTCCTTCGTGCGAAGGAAGACGTCATCAGTTGGCGCCGCCACGCCGGGCATCCATGGACTGCCCCGCTCGGGCAGGCCGACGTGGGCAGCGTTTCCACCGGCAGCTGGGACATCGAACCAGGCGCCTCCCATCTACAAAGTCGAGTCTCCAATGGGCAAGTGGATACTGTTGGGAGTTGAAAGAACAACCGTCCTGTCAGCACGGTCCACCACGGAGCTCAGAGAGCGGGAAGCCCCAAATAATCAACCTCTGGAATCGCGCAACCGCACCGTGCACGCGCCCTCAAGCCCGCTTGCCTGCAAAGCGAGAAGCGAGCACAACCCGTGGCACGAACCCTTCAACGACGGGCGAGGCATTTCCGTTCGATCGCGTGGTTTTTTCCTCTCGTGCACCGGCGAACGAAGCTTACAGGATGAGGTATAAAGGCTATAAGCGGCAGGCATGCGAATGTTTCCTCACGTGCCGGCGTTTTATCCGGCCGACTCAGGCTCCGGTCGAACACGGGGCGGTATACATCCAAACACACGCAACAGCAAGCTGGGATTCCGTTCGCACCAACACACGCCAGGGCCCGTATAGGGAGGCGCAGGTGCAAAGAGGTCAGGTAAACGGAGCCAGGGGCCGCGGTATACACACAAGCAAAGCCCGCTCCCGCGCTCTATGCATCCTGCCATTTGAATACTCCAGGGGAATTGGCGCCGATGGCTGCTTTTACTCGGCGCTCGGGCAAAGCGCGCGTGTTTATATACGTATTTAGACGGAGGAGCTTCAAACGTAAGCATAAACTTCGCGTTTCCAAAGCCTTGGCCACGCATCGCCGGCTGGAAAAGTGCGGGGGCGAATGAAAGACCTCGGGTTGGGGCGCGGGGTCGGGGAGAGGAGGACCAAAGTGGTCGAACAAGATGAAAAGTTCGGCGGCACAGCGCGTAAACAGAGCGGGTCGCCTGTTTATCCGTTCAGGGAATAACTGGCGTTCGGCGTCCGTCGAGAGCGAAACAAGACGCGAGGATATATCGCACACTTGAGTGCGCATGGCGTTTTGTTTCCGGGGGCGGAGTGAGGCTTGCACTATAGCGACACCTGTACCGTCTTCAGTTATCGCGCCACGTTGTAGACAATGCAGCAAGTCACGCCTTTCATATATTCGGCAGCATTAGCGCCGTCTGACTCGTCCCCCCCCCCCAGCTGGTGCTCTTACTCTCAATCTCTCGATTTTTCCGAAGCCATCCTCGTGCACAGTATCCTCAGCGCAATGCGCGGTACAGACAAAATACGGGCTGGGTGTGGTACATATTAGACTACTGACATAACTATGCCCGAGAAAACCCATTAAAGTGCCCATAACATTTAAGCGAAAAACTAACCCTAATGCTGAACAAATAACTTGGGGCGTCCTTAACTGCAAATTTAAAGAAGAATATGCGATACCTGCGCACAGATACGGCCTTTGTTGCGAAAGTTGCAACGTTTGACGGCATATAGCGCCGCGAGGGATTTTCACTTGCGTCAAACAAGATCACCCACATGCCCCTGTGCAAGCTGTGCACATCGTGGCCTCTTCGCTGCCACGCATGGCGAGGCATATCGACCGGCAACGGAACGGTCGTTGGCTCTTTGCCATAGGAAGCCTCGCATCGCCCCTCGCGAGCCGACGACGAACTCCCCTTCGATTCGTGTGCGCATTCGTAGAATATCAGCCTCTCGGCCCGTGGGCGCATCAAGCAAGGAGCGGACACACTAGCCCGGGCAAAGTATACGCACCTCTAGTGCAGGGCCCGACAGAACATTCTCCGTCCCATTCTTCTTCCCTCTATTGCTTCTTCCAACGGAGCGGCAAAAACAAAGGGAATCGGGCACATCCAGCCGCTTCCGCGAGGAACCCCGTGGGACAAACCCGGAGCGAGGTGGCCCGCTCCGCGCGAAATCGACACAGGGCTGCCCGGAGGCCATTGCCGTTTGCCGAGCCTATTCTGCAATTTATTGGCTCCGCCGAACCGTCGGAAGGGGAAAAAATATGCCCGTATATTCAGCACACAAGTGAAAGATGAAACAAGCACGGTCCATAAAAGGAAAGCTCGCAGACGCAAGATCCACATTTAACAGTTTAGATGCGGGCACCACTGGCGGCGCTTCGAGCAATAAATAGAATACCAGAAAAGCGATACGAACGGCACATCTGCAGGTATATATATCTGCTCCAGTCTGCTGAGTTGGCCCACCCGACGCTCGCTGCGCTTAGGAAGCGACTCTGAAAGCAACGTGGAATTCACTAATGCCCGCCATCGGACATCCTCGAACTGCTGTCATCTATGTTTGGGGGCGCCGGGGTGTCAACGACTGAATATGAAGTTCGATAAGATAGACGTATACGGACCAGTTGATTACACGAGATTGCACAGTGTTCTCCGCAGCGGAGAGAAAGACAGGACAGGCGACCAGGAAGGCCAAGACGTCAGCGCATGTGTTCCCTCCCCCGTCTTCTCCGTGTCACCGTCGAGCTTCAAGCTGCACAATGGGTGCGAAAATGCAGTGCGCGAAAGTCAATGCGCGGAAGACTTGGAGAAAATAAACGTACTACATGGAGACACAGCCGCCCTTTCAGGTAACAAGGCTATGCACGCAATGCACCAGGCAGCACGGCGCGTTTCAACGTATACTGGCCACAGGTGGCAGGCGCGGCGGTTCCAGGCGCGCAGTATACGAAAGCACGCTATCGCTTGACACCCAACGAACGACCAGCACGAGTGAATGCACACACCAGAGCGCGGGCATTACACCTCCAAGCATCTCTGCGCTGAAAGAGAGAGGGAGAGAAGCCGCACTAACGACATTTACACCTGCGAGCCTTTGCGAGTGCTTTCTGCCTCGACTCTGAAATAAGGCGGCAATAAGCAAGAAAAAAAAAGGAAGGCAGGTCGCGCCAGCGACACACATACATAAGATAAACTGGTTAGAGTAAATAGCGGCACACGATAAGCGCCATTAATCTGGCCGGTTTCTCCGCGTGCGCACACATGGCTGCACCCAGCCGGCGCAGTCGACGAGCGCTCGACACAACGGAAACATCGGCGTATGCGTCAAAGTGCACGCCCGCCACTTGCAGCCTCCGCGTCGCGAGCGTACACACATTGTGCTCTGTCCCAGCGAGGACAAGCCCGCTTCCCACGCAGGCGGCACCTCCACGTCGTCGCTCAGGGCGCGACAATTAACCACCCGGAGACGCTCGCTCGCTCGCGCACACAGCGCTCGACGCGCCGCGCGGGCGGCAATAAAAGTGTCAGCGTCGAGCGGCGCGCCGCTGCTGTAGCTCACTTCGTTTGCTTTTTGCTTGTTACTCTCTCTCTCTCATTATGAATATTTCCTTTTGTTCTGTGCGTGAGAGGTGGCCGCCATTCTACGTATTTAATTACCGGTCTGCCAGCGGCCCCGTCGTTGGGTGCCAAAGGCAGACCGCGCCCTCGCGCGGTGCTTTAATAAGCAATCAATTCGGACCACCGCTGTAATGAGGCAGAGTGCACGGTGTGTGAGAGCGCGCGCTTGGAGACTGGAGACACACTGCCTCGAACGCCGAAAGCGCGCGCAATCCACTCCGGAGCAGCAGCAGCCAATGAATGACGCGCGAGCTGCAAGCGCTCGCGCCAAGCGGTTCGAGAAGCCTGCACTCACATGCACACGCCCGCCGGTGCCGGAAGTGATGTGTCGGAGCACTCCATCATTCCTCCGTGACGGAAAAGGATGTGCCAATCTTGGAGCGGCTTTCTGGGAAGAAAGGGTGTGTGTCTTGGCGAGCGACAGTTCGCTGCAGCTTTTAGTAGCTTTTTTTTCTTTTGCCCGGGGAAAAGGTGTTCGTCGGATCGATTCTCCGCAGACTCGCGTGTTTCCTCCGCAGGCGGATATGAATGCAGTTGCTCCGGAATCACAACCGTCAATAGAGGAACTTTTTCATCAAACCGACGCGGGCGCCGAGCCTTGTTATTCGCACAGCGAGAAAGAAAAGAGCTGCTCCCGAACCGGCTAGTCCCTTCAGCGCTTCCCAGGGCGCACACGGCGAGTCCTCTACGGCATCTCTTAATTAAGCGAGAGAAGCGCACGCTTACCGCTGCACTTAATTACTCCGTCAGCCACCTTTACGCCCTAACCGAGCTCAACACCTGCGCATACACGCCGCTGATGAGGGCTCGCTACAGTTGCGACCACAAAGAGGAAGAAAACACGATGTACGGCACAACTCATTTCTGTGAATTCGAACTCCTTAGATGCTACACGTGAAGTCCGCCACCTCGTTACCGGGCTACTCTGCAGCCGGACGCGCAACCCTAACTATACTTTACAGACTTTATACGCTTCGATGCATCAACCGAACGAACGCATACCAAACTAGCTCACCTGCCCGCATCATGTGCTTAACTGAAGTACCAAGGGTATAAACCTGACTAAAACCCTGAACCTAACTATTCAGCGATTGGCAACGCCGCAAGCGCAAGACACTTCCGCTCGCCAATGTGCCTGCCTCCGGAAGGAGTTCCGTGGAGCACCTGGACTAGACAAACTTACCAGCAAACTGTAAAAGAAAATGATAGAAGGAAGATGACACCCAAGTGTTGGCGCTGGGGCACAAATATCTACCTTTCTTCTCGTGCTCACCAATGAGTGAGAGACGTACACTGGCTCGGGCCGGCCCGAAAGCCCTGAGCCCGGCCGGAAGATGCTGTGCTGTTTCACCGGGACTGGAACGGGCCCGGGCTTCAGGCTGCGGTGCCGGGCCGGACCCGGCCCGTACATAGAGGGCCTGAGTCTCTTTTGATTTAATAATGCACAGTGAGGCTACACCTGAGGCGTTCTAGCAGAGACACGGCTGAAACGGGGCCAAGGCGTGGGCTCAACGCTTATTTGCTTATATTTTGGGGACTGTTATAAATATATTTCTCTCACGCGAAGAAAATTCCGAGCAATGCTGTTTTTATTCTTTTTCCTGGTGCCTGGAACGTCTCGAAAGTGAAAGAATACTGGCGCTCACCTCTCCCTAGAGAGTTCTTCGTTGACGCGGAACGAGAGAAATCTTAACTACGTCATTTTTAGACCGAAGTTCGAGCACGCACTCTCTGCCACGCTGAACGATACAAGAGAGGTGGTTACGCAAGAGTCTACGCAGTTCGCCTTTAGAGGTGTTGCAGGACCGGGCCCTGACCGGGCCTCAAGCGGGCCAGGCCCGGACTCAGCAGTGATAAATCAGCGGCCCCGGGCCAGGCCCGGGCCAGGAGCCGCGGATCTGGGCCGGGCTGTCGGTTTTGAGCCACGGGCCTCAAAAAAAAAAAAAAAGAGGCCCGTGCACTCCTCCTCCTCCTCCTGAGGATCTCCTCAGTCCCTACAGCTATCACGTTTGGAGCCATAGGCATGACGCTCCTCATCCCCCGGTGCCGGTTTCCCCGGGGGGAAAGCTTTGGGACGTGGGAAAAAGCGGATGCGAAGACCCGCTGCACCACAGCCACGAAATACACCACGGCCCTAATCGCGGCCCATGGTAATAAAGCTCCAAAATCACGGAGAGATGGAAAAAAAAAAACAAGGGTGCCGGTCAAAACGAAAGCGAAAACTCACTGGGCGGAGAAAGCAAACAAAAATCACGCAACGTATAGGGAGATACGCTAAGTCCGGCCACTCTTGTCCCAAGAAGCGCGGTTTGGCGGCCGGGGGGCTAAAAAAGCGCGGGAACAAGAATATCACGGGGAAGTCCTTCCGGGATGAGGGATTTAAGGTGGGAGATTTAGTCGGGGTACAGGTCGGTGCAAGATTTATCTTCGTCCCTTAATTCCGCGTCTCGTTAATAAAAAGAACGTCGCAAGGGGGAAAGCTGGAGCCTGAGAAAAAGTATCGAGTTTGTTAATGCAGCCTGACTGGAAGGGAAGCACCAAGAAGCGGGGTACTACAAGAGTGGACGGGGGGATTATAGCTCCCCGATTTAAAACCGTTTTCACTTAAGACGCAGAGGCAGTGAGGTGATGAATGACCCGGCACACCGAAGTGCCCCGCTCGAGAAAGGAAGCACACCGCGGTGAAGGACAGCTTTAAGCCTGGACTCCATGTACGCGAAAACTCACGCGAAGGCGAAGGCGACGGCGGCAAGCGACGAGCGACGCCGTCGCGCGAAGCAAAATGCATGTGTCGCTTGCCGTGTCGCTCGGATCTGCACCCACAGAAAATTTCGCTCGTCGCCCGGAAGTCCCCCACGCGACTGGCCAACCAGAGCCCCCCAAAGCCGTTTCCGGTTTGTCCACGGTTTCTCACGGGTACATCTCACGAAACCCGCCCGTCGTCTTGGTCATCGCCACCGTCGATAAAATATTTGGTTTTGTAGCTGAGAGGCAGACCCGCATGATTTAAATAATTAAAACAATCTACTTGTTGGGTGCGGAGGGCTAACAACATTTGGAGCGGGCTATACGAGCGGGCGCACTGTAGGGAGAGATGCGTGTTGAGCCGCGGGTACCGGCGCTCGATCCACCGTGCCGCTGCGCTCCGAATGTGCAGAAACACTCGCGGCGCGCATTCTCACTGGTAAATTATAGTTTGCTCACTTACAATCAGACTGCGGTGACAGTTTATGGGAGTGTTTTTACTAAGCCGGAGTGCACAGGCACCGAACGAAAGCACACCTCCCCCGTGAACCCGTGATGTGACTCCGCAAGCACGCCGTTGGTTATCTCCACTGCCGCTACACCGCTGCCGTAGAGGAAATATTCCTTTGGCCCTGACTATGAGGCACACTCACAAAATTTTAAGAGAAAGAGAACAGGTTACGGGCGTGTTTCTAAGCTTGAGTCCGCTGCGCACGTCGCGGGTTCGCGTCGCCTGCCGCCTTCGCTTGCATGGAGGTTGCCCCAAGCGACGGAGCGAGCGTCGCCGTGCCGCCTTGTCGCGTCGCTCGCTCTTTCGCGCACATGGAGTCCAGGCTTTATGCTGCGACGTCGTGATGTCGCGAGTTCCACGTCTAGGACAGTATGAATTCACTCCGCTGGACACCGCATCCTCAACTTTCCGTGGTAATTTAAAAGTCGCAGACACATCTAGCGCATTACTCCGTAGTTCCTGCTGCACGACGCATTGAAACTGAAAACATCATTATTCGGCCCGTATATAGACCTGGTAGTGGGGCTCCTGTAGCATTCGTGGAAGTCCTACACGCTGGAGGCGGCATTACCAAAAATCGTCCTGCCTTTAGGACATTTTGAACACTAAGGACGCATTACAAGCCATATACAGTGTGCCTCAGGAGCAAACCCCATGCAGTCCGAGCGGGCGGTCGATGCGCACTTTGGAGAGAATTCGAAGTCTATGATATCGATGAGGAAGACAACGGGTCAGTGACAAAACCAGAAGGTCAGGTAAGCAAGACCCAGAGATTGTAAATTTGACATGAAGCTTTGCAGAAAACAAGCTAGAAAACTTAGACGCTTAAGCTCCGCCTGAAAGGTGTGACGCGACACCTTTAATCGGTTTATGCCCATACACACAGAATTGGACATTCTCGACTTCACAATCACAGATAGCGGGGAGTCCTTATACCACTCCTGGCGCAGAGGTGCAGCAGTTAAGCGATGCGCCACTTCCCTACGATGGCAGGTGCTGCCACCGGTGGCGCTTGTGAGACCCTGGCTGCTCATCCCGAGCAACCAATCATTAATTTAACTGCCACCTGCCACGGTGGTCAGTTTGCTCACAATCCCGTGGGCAGGTTGTGATGACGCCACAAGGTCACGTGACCTTGTGCACTTAAAGTGTACAAAGAATCAGAATGAAATGGTCAGGCCATCCCTCCCCTCCGCGTGGATTAGAAACCATCACACACGCATGCCGTAATAAGGCTTGCGACTACAGCGCCTGTCAAGCACGAAACCCTTCGCTCTTGATACGTGCCCATTAGTCCTTTGCGGCCGGCGATGTTTCGTAACAAACAGCGCCGCCGTATTTGCATCGACACAGTTAATCACTTTCAGACATACAGTCTGCGTGGCTGGTATAGCAAGTGCGCTGTCACTGTCCTGCAAGCGTTCCACTATGCCGGCTTGGAAACATCCTGCTCTCATGCCCTCCCTGTATTGCTGGGACCACAAAACTCACGCAATGGCACTCAGCGGCTCACCTGTCTTGCTATCCTGCAGAAATTCATGTAAAACACAGCCAAAAACGTCTGAATACCCCGACAAGGCACGCAGGCAGCGGAGTGAACGACACCGGTCAGCGTGCGCCGATCTATAGTTCGCGGCGCCGCCACCGCAGCGCGGCGTCGATTTGGCGACACTCGTCAATAAACTGGCCTCTCACGGACACCCGACAATGCTGGCGCGACGACACGCCAAGAAATTTACGAGTGGAACCGTAAACGCTTCTCCCTTCCCCCACTGCCTGCCGCCTTTCAGCTCCTTGCCTTCTTCTTTCTACTCTCCACGTATCATCAAATTCCCCCCACATAATAATCGCCACGACAGAGCGCGCAAAGCGACATCACTCGGGCAGAGGAGACCGAGCCTCGCAGACAAGCGGCGCGCCGTTCTTAACTCGAAGGCGCGACGGAACGAATAACTCGTTCAAAATAAAAAGAGACCAAAACGCGTTTCGCTCGACGACGCAAACAATTTCGCGCAGCACGCGAGGAGAAACGGCTGCAACAGCATGCACCGACGGCGCCACCAAGTCTCCCGTCTGCGCTCCTTTTCGTCGCTGTAACAGAGAAGCCGATGCTGCTACAGACGCCTGATTAATGCGACGGAGGCATTCGACCGCGTAAGTGATTACCTCCCCCTTCCCCCTCGCCCCGTCTCCTATAGGACACGATACAAATCACTCCGCAATACCTCATCGGCTCCTTCGCACCCGCGCGGCGCGAAGAAGGCGAGCAGATCGAAAGCCCATCGCTCTTTTTTTCTTCTCGAGCTTTTCTGTATTTTTGTTCCGCACTCGCAGTTTTCGGTGACGCAAGCGGCAGAGTTATCTCGCGGCTTAACTGTGGCGCGAGCGGCTCGCGTGAGTAGCGGCGTTCACTTTTAAGCGAGCGTATGCCATACATAAAGGCAGGCAGGCAGGCCCCGCAGACGCGCTGATCCTATAGCGTGAAAAAATAAGCTTCATCCAAATTGCCACGCCGCACGCGCTTAAAGACCGCGCGAAATTCCGGGCCTGCAGCAATACAATCGCTTCAAAATGATGGCCCAATAAAAAACCCACAAGAGGAGATGTGAGTGAGGCGACTGCCGGTGTTTATTTTTATTTTTTTTTTTGAAAATCGGAAGTAACAACTCGTATATGGCAAGAAATAAAACTAATTCTGCGCGCCAAAAAAAAAAAAAACGCGCCGATGTGTTTTTCCCCTTAGATATCAAATCCTCATATTTCAGGCAACCCCAGCTCATCGATCGTCAATCGTCTTCCACCACTACCATAACAGCCCCCCCCCCCCTCCCCCCGCCTCCCTCCCGAGATCCTTATGGCAAGAGCAGCAGTGAGCTATGAACGCTGCTGCAGAACTGCATAGGCACAAGGAAATAATTCGAATACACGATATGACATGGAAACTTATCCGAGCCGCGATTATAAAACTAAATCAAGTTCAGGACATTCTAGGTCACCTTACTGCGCCCTCAGAGCGCGCTGCAACGCAGATACGTACAAATTACAACAACGAGACTTGATACTCGTCGCCATGCTGTTCTCGTGCATGGCTATCCATGATTCTCCTGGGCATACCCGGTCTGCAGACTGATCTATTCCCCGGCTGTTAGAGCCAATCCGCACTGCGGGGTCCTCTGCAGGGCTAATCACTCACGAGACATAAACAACGGCATGTACAATACAAACAAACAAAAGATCCCCACGGCGCAGCCAGAGGTCGGTGCGGTGCAGACGCTGCATGCAGTGGCGACGTTGACACATGACTCCACTGCGTCTCTCTCTCTCTCCCTCTCCCTTCATATCGCAAGCCAGTTAAAGCAGAGCCAGCGCAGCCGCGAATTCAGGCGCCATCCGTCATCGTTAGACCGACAGCAGGGCAACACCACCACAGCCGACAACGCCAGCGGGTGCCGGAGTGGCCGCGTATACGAGCCGACCAAGCACTGCAGCGCGAGCCAGTGCCGTTCTCGCTGCGTTCGCGCACTGTTGTCCTTAATAGAGACCGAGCCCAGCCCTGGGAGAGGGACCATTCGCCAGCATATACAAACCCCTTATGTACTATATACGCGTCCAAAAACAAAGCCTCCTCGTGACACGGCTCTCACTGGCACGCGCCTGCCCACTCCGAGCGCGCAGTGCGAATATACTGCGGTAGGGCACTCGAGTAAAACTTTTTGCTGTGCCAGTAGGTGCTTCATTCTTTTAGTAAAAAAATTAGCGCAACATAAAGACGTTCTTAAGTGAGAAAGACGGGACAATGCGCTACTTTGAACTCATTTACTGAAATACTGAGATTATATAGGCAGGGCAGTTGTCACGCCTATCAGCTGCAGAAAACGTAAGGAAGGTGTAGACTGTCAAATTGTTTCTCATCATCATCATCACCACCACAATCATAATCATCATCATGATCATCATGATTATCATCATCCATAATTTTTTTAAAGCGAAATTTATTGCCCCAGGGCATCAATCATGGGTGAAGATGTGATGAATGATCTAAATGAATGGAAAAAGGTTAGCTGATTTGATGAAGTCCAGTAGAGAACGATGGTACGGTCCCTGCGTCCAGGCAATGTATGAAGAAGGGTTGCTTGGTGAAAGACCTGCTACCATCAGGTGCCGGATCCTTGCAGGCTTGAGAGCTGGGCAGTCCCACAGTAAGTGATGAATGTCGGCCTCAATGTCCTCGTGTTTACATACCGGACAACCTGGCCGAGAAAACAATTCTCGGTACTGAGGCCACTTCCGAGTGATGGCTGGTCTTAGTGCAACCCCGACCCGGATCCTCCTAAGCGCAACCTCCTCTGCACGGGTAAGACCGCGGGGGAGGGTTACCGCACGCGGAGGGATGAGAGCACGTGTGCGGCGCCGGAGGAGTTCCTTTCTTGATGAAAGGAGGGTAAAATTGTCCAAATGAAGGAGCCGAGGCAGTGATGAGTTTGGATTCGCAAGGCGGGTCGCTAAATCTGCCTGCTTTTGATAGGTCAGCAGATCCCGTGGGACCCGCTCAATACGTACTGGCTGCGGGATGCGTGCCGCGAGCCGGTGGATGTCCTGACATATCGTTGGACAGCGGCTAACACGTCGTAGCAACCGGACAACTTGAAGGGCGTCAGTGCGGACGACAACGCGGGCCGCAGGGAGCATAGTTATGTCGGCCACAGAGCAGAGTGCTTCTTGAACTGCAACGAGCTCAGCACAAAAGGACGAAGGGGGTTCCGTGAGCTGAAACCAAGAGGTTTGATTCAGGGCAGGTCTGCACGGGCAGTAGATAGCTGTTGTTGCTTTGCAGTCTTGTATGCTTGCGTCTACGTAGACAACAATGGATCCTTCAGGCAGGCAAGCATCTTGTTCCTCAAATTTCTGGCGAAGCAATGATGCCGAATGAGCAGATGTTGGCCGGCGATTATCTGTTGGCTTGTTGTCGCTGAGCTGTACAAACTTCCATGGAGGAAGAACTGGCGTTGGCGGCTGAAGAATGGAGTGTGACGTTGCGTAAGTCCTCAGTGCATGCGTGGAGTGCGATAGACTGACCTTAAGGCTGCGCGCTTCACGGCGCTGCTGCACCAGCTCATCAATGGTATTGAGCTGCGCATTCTCTTGTAAAGCTATGACCGGCGTGATGCGTGGAAGGCACGTAATGGCCCTCATAGCCTCTCGGTTCACGGCTTCAAGGCGATCCCATTGGGCTTTTGTAAGATGTTGAAAGTGGGCTTGATAAACAATACGTGGCTGCAGAACTGCCCTCACCAATTGCCGTGCAACGAACGAGCCTGCGCCACCAGTTTAGGGGCAATTCTTCTAATCAAACCCAAAGTCTGAATAGCTTGCCTTTTTGCCTGAGAAAGCCATGCAGTTGCTGATCCTGATTGGTGAATCATTAAGCCAAGGATTTTTACACTCGGACTTTCCTGTAGTGGGGTGCCTGATAGACAAAGACGGATTGGACTTGCAGCAAGTTTACGGCGTCCCCAGCAGTTGGCGACTGACGTGTATGTTGTTTTATGCACGGATAGCTGAAGTCCGATGGATGATGCGTAATTACAGGTAACATCCAAGGCAGATTGAAGGGCAGCCTCCTGAGCACGGAGATCTTGGTGAGTACTCCACACCGTGATGTCGTCAGCGTACTGAATAAATTTTATGTCACGGATGTCATGCAAGCGTCAAGCCAGCGGGATGAAAGGAATATTAAATAACGTCGGCGACACTACTGATCCCTGGGGCACGCCGCTGAGAGGAACAAATGATCCGACCGCTTCGCCGCTGAGGCGTATTGCAAATTTTCTGCCTTCCAAAAATGATGCGACAAAACTATGCACTCTCAGAGGGAGATGAAGCATGTCAATGGAGTTCAGAATGGCTGCATGACTGATGTTGTCACATGCGTTTTCAACGTCCATTGCTAAAACAGTACGCACATTGCGGCTGCGGGTAGATGACAAAACTGCAGACGCTAAGACAGCCAACCCGTCCTCTGTACCAATATATGGACTAAAGTCCATTTGTGCTGGGTGATAAAAACCGTGCTTCTCTACCCACCATGACAATCGTGTGGCTAGCATTTTCTCTGCCAGCTTCTACAGCGTAGGAATTAAGGAGATAGGTCGCAAGTTGGCAAGATCCATCGCAGGCTTTCCTGGTTTCGGGTTAGTAATCACGGCAGCGGATTTCCAGCTCTCGGGCACTACGCCATCAAACCATACTTTGTTTATGGCGTCTAGTAGTTGAGGGAGTGCAGCGCTACTCAGGTTCTTGTACACCTCGTACTGAATATTGTCCGGGCCGGGCGCTGTTTTCCGTTTCGCATCATCTATCGCAGCCAGCAACTCAGACATAGAGAATGGACACGCAATTCCATCAACGTCGACATCAGACGGCATTTGATATACATGCGCTGGGATGCCTGCCATATTTAAACAAGCGTATGAAGAAGGCACAGCATCGTATTTCGGGAAAAACTTTCGCGCTGCTTCTTTGGCGAAATCATGCATAATTAATGGCGACAAAACCCAACAGCCCAAGCACGTTGTTAGTGCCGGTTCCAGCCACATGACACATCCTCATCATCGCAGAGGTAGCCCGTGTAGAAAAGCTACATCAGCGTACCGGATTTTTCTTGAGCGTCGTCTCGCAATAGCGTGACGCCGATAAACAGATTAAGAGACTCGTTAATACCGCCATTCAAGTGAAACGTTGCAAGCGCAGGCATCCTGGATAAAAAAAGAAACGGAAACGAAAGAAAACGGTTCGCTGCTTATAGCGCACGAGCGCGCCGCTATCGATCACGGACAGAGAGCGATACGGGGTTTCTGTAAACGCATGCGAGCGGCTGCGCACTTTATTCCGCTTCCCTTAAGTTACGGCCGCCTTACCGCGAACAAAACAAACGAAAAAAATCCCACCTGGAGGAACGGGTAATCGATAGCCAGATGGGCGGAAGGGTGTGCGTGCTTCCTAATTCCATTCAAGCGGCTCATTTAAATATTCAAATTGGCAGCGCGCAAACAAGTCACGCACGAGCGCGTCTTCCAAGTGTATATACACCACCACCACGCAAGAATTCGAGTATTGGGGAGAGGAGGAGAAATCGCGGGGCCTGCACGGGTGCAATGTTTCAGGTGCGCCAGAGGACGGTAACCAGACCAGTCGGAAGAGGAAGTACGCACACTGCGGTGAAACTCCCCTCACGAGCTGCGCCACATGACGCGCTGCGCATGTTCGACCCCACTCAGTAGAGAGCACAGCGCAATCCGGTATACCGCGAGCCGGCCCCTCCGAGGAACCATCTGCGCATGCGCAGATGGCCAGGAGGAGCCCACACTTGCCACTGTAGGTGCAGCTTGGTTCCCCAACCCCGGGAGCCAGTCACGATAGGGGATCGCTGAAAGTCTCAATCTCTCTATTGTTACCCCTAAATGCGATCTTGTCCTCATAGTTATTTTATACGCTTCCTTAATGCTATTCCTTCTGGGCTCCACTTGTGGAACAAAAAGAAAATGCTGATGGCAACTGCTCCCGGTGCACATGGGGAACATCAAGTTATAGCTCTCAGGGGACAAGAGATGTGACTAAATTAACGGAACATTATATAGAGCATATGAGCAATGTTGTACGAGACCGACATACGAGCGACCGCATAAATGGAGACAGGCGTCGCGAGCAAAATGATGCGAGGACACAGGTGCGCTAGTGACACCACAACTCAGCATTACAGCACCGACTGCACCCGCCGCTTTCTAAACGCTTAAGCAAAAATGTCACGCAGTCGCGTAGACCGGCAGCGCTTCTGAATTCGTCTGAGGCAATAAATCCGGGAATAACTCGATATGCAGCTGAGTTGTTCCTCGGCTGCTGCAGCGGTATACAGCAAAATAGACTGCACCGTCAACCACCCTGCAGCACGAAGTTGTCATCAAGTATGTACACTTGCTGCGCACGGCTGCAGTCGAACCAACCCGAGCAGAGTGCGCTGCCTTGGTATACACTCTTCGGCTAGCGTTATACCCTTGCCCCTGGACAAGAGGCAGTGTTTCCTCGCTAAACTGCCCAATTTATCACCAGCGTAAAAAATATGCCGGGAGGGTTTTTATCGACGCAAAAAAAAAAAAAACGCTCGCAGACGGGCGGAAAAAGAGAGAGATGCGACATTAGTCGGAGTGCTCGTAAATTCATCCCTCGGAGGCTTCTTTGCACTACCCGTAAATCAACCTCGTTTGCCGCACGGAGAGCGCGCCGACCTCGCCGGTGTCTCATACGGCGACAAGCGTGTCCGTATGATGGCCACGGCGGCGCCGTTCTCTTGCCTCTGCATGGGGCCCAGTTTCCAGAGAGGCAAAGTCCGCAAAAGAGAGGGAGACAGATGCCCGTAAATTTCGGCAACTTCAAATCGCGTCCCACATCGACTCGAGACGAGGACGCAACGAGACATCAAACAATAAAAGGTTCGTAATCTCAAAACCCTCGGCGTCAGAAGGGCAGTGACCCAGAGGACGCCGCATAAACCCCTTTGTGGTATCCCAAAATATATCGCCACGGGGTCAACAGGGCGTAAAAGGAGAGTTCAGGAACACCTGTACCGTCGCCCTACCCCGCAGCCACCGCATGAGATGTGTTAGTGGCCATTTCGGTATATCAGGAATTCGCTATAGCGCACCGCCGCACCACCATTCCTCGCACGGACCAAGTGGAGGCCCCAAGCTCAATTCCGGCTACAGCACCGTTTGCCTAGAGCGCAATCCCTCTCACCAACACCGAACAATGCAGTGGATGCCGTCAGTCGGCGGGCCTTAATTCGGGACGGATACCTGTACCGCCGGTGGTGTACAGCTTAGCTGCGTGTGACCGCGGGGCCGCCCTGCGGACAAGGGGGCAGAAGGAGGTGCCTTCGTCGGCACTCTCGCCCTCGTTCCTTACAGCGGCCAGCAGGTAAATACGCTTTGTCGAAGCTTGCAAGCAGAGGTGGCGGCGCTGTTGGGTGACCCGAATTGGTGGCGGCTGTCATCGACCCATCCGCGCTGCTGCCTAACCGACCGATCGTCACGATGGGCTCCGCTCACGCCACGCAACACGAAGCGGGCACCACGAGGCTAGCTGTGCGCCCCGAATACACTGCGCTGCTCGGGTGCACATCCGCTCTGGACACGCCGCCGAGGACCGAGTTATAAAGCGTGTAGTCCAAGGGACGTTCTGAAGAGCGGGTAGCACTGAAAGCACGCAGTAGAAAATAACAGATGGAGGATTGAGACAAGCAGCAGGATATGGAGACGTCTAGAGAGCAGTGATCACACAAGGAAAATGATCTGAACTCGCGCGGACAAAAGTATGACAGACACCCACTTTCTGAGCCGCGTATTTTCCCTCTACCAAAAAAGCTGCTACTACCGATCTTTGATGTCGGGCGTGTTATGTGGGGACTGACGAAGAAAAAACAACATAAAATGAGATGTTAAGTCTACCGCTATTGAAATTGAAAGCGGTATATACGGTCACACAGCATTGTGCCTGGGTGTACACTATCGGCAAATGAGAATATTTGATAACTGTGATGTGCAAGGCGTCATCGAGGCATTCCGGCACATGCAGCTCAGACTTGATGTTCTTCCGACCTCCCCCCTCTTATTTTTTCGAATAAACTGGAATGACAGTCACAGTTACCCTGGCTTCAAATAGAAACCCCGCGTTTCCTCAAAGTGTGCGCCGAGTGCGTGGTGTTTTCGAAAGGCCATCAGCTGCGGTCCTTCGGGTCGGAGGAGGAGAGCCACTTCTCGCGGTCACCGCGTTCTTCCTCGACGACGCCTGCTCCGCATCGCGCGGCCCGTTCCGGAGCCGAAACATCTGCGGCCCCGCCATCGAGCGGCACCAAGAGGGCAGCTCGTTATCACGCGCGCGAACTCACGCATGTCCGCAGACGTCTGGAGACACCAGCGGACAGGGAAAAAAAAACAGAAAGAAAAGCATGCTGCAGCCGCTTCTATAGGGCTCCGGATCGCGGCTGGCAGCAGCAGCAGCAGGCAGTGTCGCCGAAAACGACCAGGCACACACTTGGCGCGCCGACCGATGCACGCATATCCCAACTCTCACTCAGCTGCTGCAATTCGATCGCGCGCAGCGCGAGTCTGCGACGCGTTCCCCCGTTTCTCGGTTTGACCTCGCGTTTTCCGTTATTTGTTTGGTTCCTTGCTCGGTATTTTCGTTTTTCCGTAGTCTCCCCCGTTTCTGCCCTTCCATCTATTCGCGCGGAGACGCCGCTTGTTTGAGCCAGCGAGTTCATCATAGCGACACCATGCATGGCTACGAATAGCGGCTGTGCGTGTCAGCAGCAGTCGCTCGCGTAGCCATTCGGCGCCGCGTCAAGTCGCCGTGCAGGGAGCGCTGAGCCTGCAGCCCAGACATTTACGTGCCCGTCAAGGAATACAAACGGCCATCGATATTAATCACGACTCCTCCACAACGGCACAGCTAATAACATTTGCGAAAAGCAAAACCCCGATATCAATTACCCGACTTTCAGGTAACTGCAAACTCAAGTCGACTGCAGCCACGAGTATACAATACTTGAAGCGAAGCGCTAGGGGAGCTGGACTCGCCAGAATGCAATGGCCGGTCGCGGCCAGCAGCGGATCAGAAACACAGCTGCCGCAAGATCGGGATTCGAAACCGAAACGGGACGCGGATCATAATAAGACTTCTCGGCACGAAAAGAGCAGCGCGGCCACGTTCGTGTAGCAGCGATGTGCGCACACGTAAATGCACGCATATACATAATATGCAGAGAGAGCACTTTGGAGCATTAAGCTCTCTCTGCCTCCGCGTCTCCGAAGCAGCGGCGAGTGGATCACTCGTTGATTGGCTCGCATGATCGCTCTCGCGGGCCGGGGAAATAATTAGACGGCCGCTCAATAATTAACTCCCCCCGCTGCGAAGGTATATACGCGTCGCGACATCGCCGACGGCGCTGCGCGCGTTGCGCAACGTCAATTGGGCGTGGGCCGCGCAGCACGTAGCGCGTTTCACGTGCGCGCGCGGCACACACGCACACCGGTGCACGGTCCGGCAGGCCGAGCGGACCGGGCGTGCGGGGAAGTATACGCACGCGGATTAGTGCGGGCCGGCCGGCACAACCTGACGCGAGCGCTTTGTGCGGCGCAGAGCGGACTAATGAACGGCCAGCCCGCTCGCTTTTAATTCCAGGGAAGTTTCGAGCGCGGCTTTTTTAAAACAGCACGACGAACAAGGGCGGCACGGAAAAGAAAAAATAAATGGACGCCGAGCTATCGGCAGCAGTGAGCAAAAGAGGGCGCGCCACGCTTGCTGGGACAAACATCTCCCCATATAACGTATCAGATGGAAAACATAGAGGCAAACCTCGGTTAACAAACCGTGTACCGCGGCAGGCAGAGGTTGAGTTGCATAATTTCGTGCGGATTAGCCGGAGCGGCTTAGCAGGACGGACGCGGCCACGGGTCCCGTGTTGGACGACACCCGAAACCTCTGACCGCGGCTCGAGATAAAGTTCGCCAAAGGGCAGGTCGCACCGGGGCGTATAGGTGCTTACAGTGTCCCCGGAAATTACAGCGCCGACGATGAAAACAGCGAACCAGCACGGCCGACGTATCCGATTCCTGTCCAAGGGTGTGTGCAGCGTACAAAGCCGTGCTTTTAGTGTACTAGCGCTTACACGGCGGCTATTCGCCGCATTTATCCGCTGTGTGTCTGCATGTGTCTGAAGCCTGCGGCTGGCAGGTGGCAGGACAAACCCACCGTATCCGGTGCGAAAGCCGTGTCCAACTGTTTCACGGAGCATAAGACTGTGCTTGTAAACTTAAAAAGAGGGATGAATCGAATGGCGAACAAAACGGCTGAGTAGAGTGTCGAAAACGTGTGTGACCATGAAATGTATCCCCGCTTGACCGTTGCATGAAAGGAGACATACCACGACAAACACCGTATAGCGTGCCCGCGTTTAGTGGTGCAAAAACTGCGGAACACACCATGCACATGTATTTGGCCTATCTACGGAAAGCCGCTGCCATTTTTTTTTTCTCCGGGCGGAGTGGTATCATATTTCTGCACTCCCTCAGCGGACGCCGTCATTATAGCAGACGGGTTAAATGAACTACAAAACCTGTATACGCAGTAGCGGTGCGACAGAGGAGGCTGCGAGCATGAAAAAGTCGCCGGAAAGGGCTCGCTAACTTTCGAGCGTAATTGTGGGTCCTCTGCTGCGTGCCGAAGTGTACTATTTGCCTCAGGTGTTCATGACAACTCAATATAGTGGTTGAGCGAGTTGATGTGCTCTCCTCAGAACGTCTTTCAGAGCCCTTTTAATAAGTATCAATCACTATCCACCGGCTAAGGATCCTTGCGTTTCCTTATATGCATGACGTATACATTGAGAACTGAGAAATAAAAACCGAGCTGCTGATTGAATTGAACCGTTACTACGAAATAATTATGACCCCCCCCCCCCCCCCTCCCCACTTGGCTTCGCTAACGAGACGCTACTTTGCCAAACAGCCCGAGACGGGCTCACCGCAGCGATGGATGAACCATCACACTTGAAACTGCAGAAGCGCGCGTGCACGCGTTTCCCTCGTTAGACATGACACCAGCTCGAACCCAAGCTGCGCTCTCCGACTGCGCATACATGCACGGTCAACGTTGCTCCTTGCATTCTTTTCTTCTCTTCTATTTTCGCCGAGTCTGCATGCACAGGATGCAGGGAGGACAACGCGGAGACGGTGCGACAAAGGGTGTCCCAAAGCGGGGTCTCGCAGTTCGGCACGCGATGCGCTGAAATGATGAGCCGTCCCAGCGACAGCGGATTGGGAGTCGGGGCAGGGAGGGCTGCAGGGCCAGCATCAGTGCAGCCCGATAATGAGCTGGGGCCGGCGGGCGCGTGGCCGCCGAACTACGACGCGATAAAGGGGGCTGCGGCGGCGGAATGCTGCTCAAGTGTCGCAAGCGCACGCTGCTGGCGGCGGTGTCTCGATGGCCTCCCTCCGCGACTCCGCCCATGCCATGCCACGGGCTTTTCTGTAAAAGGGCACAGAGGAGGAGAAGAGAGACAGAGAGAGATAAGCAACAGCACAGCCATTGCCGTAGCCTCGATGCCTGCCAGAGGCCGCGGAAGCAACGGGGAATGGGCGATCGATACAGAGGACCGAATACGATGATTAACGGGACGCTTAATACGATCGGACACACGAGACGCGAGATAACACCCCCTCCCCCCCCTCCCCAGCGCAGACGCCAGTCGTAGCGCGTGACTACGATGACGACGTCCACTAGATTGGACTGCGTTGGAAAGCAGTGCCGGACTCAAGAGCGGTAACAGCCGAACATAGATTAAAGCATTCGGCAGCGACGTTTTTCCGTGCGCCATTTTTTTTTTTGGCAGTCCCCGGACAATGGTATGCTTCCCGCTCTTTACATTCAAATGAACCTGATCTTAACAGGGGCGACGTCTAATGCCAGTACACTGGCGACCACCCGCGTCATAGGCGATGCTGTACGCAACTGTGCGAGAGCCGTGACTTCACGTGACGACAAGGAGATTGAGAAGGAGACAGGCATGACGAAAAGGACAAATGCGCAAACAATTCAGCTAACTATATAAAACCGCTTAGCTGTCACATCAGCGCCTGTGTCATCGCACTGAGCTCGTTTCAAAGTCGCCTTGTCCTCGTACCGAGCAGACACAAGTGGCCCACGTACTACAGACACCCCCCCCCCTCCCACTCCTCTGCAAATCAGAGAGTGTTACAATCGAGTTGTGACAGAAACAAAACAGCTTCACCCACTTTAGAGGCCAATATTGAGAATAATCGCGAATTCGAATCCGCGATACGGAGCAGTTTTTCTAGCTCCGCGAAACCGAAGAGCTATTTCAATGGGCGATTCGGATTCCGACCCTGAGTTCTGATTCAAGTGCGACGGTACGGCCCCAGACTCGGTAGACGTCTTGCTCCTTGGCTCGTTAGAAAAGGTGCTCCTAATCGCCGTCTGGAATTCGCCATAAGTGTCCAATATTCCTTGACGCAAGTTATAGGTTCAGGTTGGCACAGCTGATTATGGAACCACGGTGCTGGAAGCACTGTATACGCGGGACTAACCATGCACTTATAGACTACAACTGCTCCGCTGTAGCGCCACATTGAATAGGCTCAGAAAATGGGCTCTCAATAAACGTGCGGTATTCCTGGGATGTTAAAGGAAGCGGCTTCAAGAATATCTTCCAGCAACATTTTTTTCAATGCGTTACAAGAACTGAGTTATGCGTAGTGAAAATTTGAATTTCAGCGTCTTGGCGTATTTCCCACTCCTCTCGCCACTTTTCGCACGATGGAAGATAGGCGCCCCTCCGCTGATCCCAACACCGACGCGCGCAGGAATTCCCCGTGCGGGGGGCGGAGCTCCCTGACCTGGCGGAAAGACGCTGCTGACTGGCCGCGACCACGATAGCTGTGTGAGTGACGAGGGCGCACAAAAAAGTCGCCGGAAAGGACTCGTCAACTTTCGCGCGCGATTGCGGTTCTCTGCTGCGTGTGGAAGTCTACTGTTCGGCTCAGGTGTTCAATAGGAGAGGACGCAGTGATTAAGCAACTTTATGTACTCTCCTCAGATGGTGCTTCAGAGCCCCTTTAAATAAAAGAAAAAGATAAAATAAAAGGAACTGTCCCAAATCAGTTGTGTGCTTTGCGTGCACGACAAGAAATAAAAACGCTCCCATAGCTTCATCGTTTGTCCCCAGCTGATCGCTCACGTGTTCCTTCTCCGGAAGGGTGGCTGCATGAAGGTCGTATTACCCGCTTATTTTCTTCTCCACAAGTCCGGCCTTGGGGCCGTCTTACACGGTATATGTATGGCGCCCCTGTCGAGCACCCCGCGCCCAGTAGCTCCCGTTCTCAGCCGACTACGCCAGCGGACCGATATCACTTGGCCAATCACGACGCACCGGCCGCGTCCAGATTAGGGCGAACAAAAAACGGAACCAAGGTCTCCGAGAACACAGTCTCAGGGAACGACGGAAAGAGGGGAGAAAAGAAACAGACCAGGGAAGGTGCACCGTATATCCGCGCAGGCTGCTTATCGGATCCATCGAATTCAATCACTGCTGCGGGTCTCCCGTGTTGCCTGTCATGCGTCCGAGAAACGAGGAGAGAGAGAGAGAGAGCGGCGGGGAGAAATATAAGAAAGAACACACCCCCAGAACAAACCAGCCCAGGACCGGAGAAGAAAAACAATATCGAAAAAAAAAGAAAAGAACACAGCTTCTAACAGAACCTCGTTTCGTCCGTAGGCTCCGGCAAGAGAAATTCGAAACTGTCGGAAAGGGTATACGACGAGGGCGGAGGAACGGGCCGGCCGAAATACGTCCCGCTCCGATCGTAGACGTCAGCCCGAATGGAATGGGCACCCGCTGAACGGTTAGGCAGATACGAAAAGGTTCCACTGCCTCGCTCCTACTTTGGCAGTGGGTCTGTTCCTTCTTCTGGCCTTTGTTTTTACTCTTTCCACAGCGGACGGTGTCGCTGTTGTTCAGAGACAAGGCCCCAATCGATATCGCACGGAGCCAGAAAGAAAGCGTTCGATACGGTGCGCGCAGAGACGTCTTGCAAGCCGTGTATACGGCCACTCGGAGAGAACCGATTCGCTTGCGGGCAGCTGGCGGCGGCGATACGGCGCCGGGTAAACATACGCCGACCTGACTTTTAACGCCGCCAATAAGTTCGCTACATACGGGAGTATATAATCGTGAAACACTCTCTTTCCCTTCCTTTATTATGTGGGGCTCTACGGCCCCTTTTTAGCCATTTGAACTGCGCGCGCTCTAGTCTAGTCAAAGTAGAAGACTGGGCGAGTTGGTATGTACTCATACTGAAAAACAGCGCACACACTACAGAGACGAAGAACAGAAACAAACGAGCGCTGCGCTCGTGTTGTCGTTTCTTCGTCTCTGTATTGTGTGCGCTGTTTTTGAGTATTAGTCTAGCCAATTTGTACGGGTGCAGCGCAACAGCGCATGAGCGCACTGTTGCTCGCGAGATGCGGCATGTGACCGCTGCGGTGATGACTTGATAACCGCAGCGAAAGGAGGGCGCTGCATAATTCCGGAGGGACGGTGCATGGGGGGCGGTTATGAGCTCCGCCTTCTCCACTGTCCCACCGCCACGCAGTCTCCACACAATCCCCGAACCCCACCTGTCTCATGACGTGCTATAGCGTCAGGCTGCCGATCTGTTGGATGCGTAATTTGTGTCCCTAATAAAGTTCTTTACCAGTACTGCTTTCTGCGGCGAGCACAAGCCGTCGGGATGTAGTACACGGACGGCGGGGCGGCATCCTACGGGGATCAAGACGGAAGATGGAAGTGGCATCTCCGAAGACGGAATAGCTGTTTGGC